>JPKZ01001951.1:619887-639140 GCA_000803305.1 Toxocara canis | reverse complement strand
CCCCCACTTGGGAGGACGATGCGATTGTTGCCTAGCTGATGATTCGTGATCGAAAAGTGGCATTCTACAGGTAGAGGTCTGTACTCTTATTGAGCAGATCTTGACTACTTTCCGAAAGATATTTATTCAAGAGTGATTTTTAGAAAATGGAGAGCTCATGTTAGACAGTACACTACCTTACAAGTAAAGTATTGTTGTTCTTGCATCGTGCGATACCACATGCGAATGCTTCGTTCACATCATATGAATGATTTTCAGAACTACTTTTTTTTTTAAAAGTTTTCAACATCCTGGTAGAATTTTCTCCTTTTGAAAACGACCGCAATATGAATGCTGAATGTACATTTTCGCAAAGAGATAGTATGGGTACTTTACTTTTGAATGCACGGTTAGCACGGCATCATTACTTAATACAGTAGAGTACAGAATTACAGCTGCTTTGCTACAGTCAAATCAAGACTGTAATGGATTTGGACTGATTTGGTTTAAATAATGTATGATGCGTAAGATCATTTATAGTACAAGCTTTATAAAGAACATTCTTTTTTTCTCTTCCCCCTTTCCCTCCGTCTGTCCCTCTTCCTATCTCTCTTTCTTCCTTTCTCCGAATCGATGTTGATTTCATCCGTGCGCTGTAGTGATCCGAATTGGCCTACTAAAGAGAGTAATTGAGAGTAATTGCGGGCATCAACTGAGTGGATTTGGACTGATTTGGTTTAAATAATGTATGATGCGTAAGATCATTTATAGTACAAGCTTTATAAAGAACATTCTTTTTTTCTCTTCCCCCTTTCCCTCCGTCTGTCCCTCTTCCTATCTCTCTTTCTTCCTTTCTCCGAATCGATGTTGATTTCATCCGTGCGCTGTAGTGATCCGAATTGGCCTACTAAAGAGAGTAATTGAGAGTAATTGTGGGCATCAACTGAGTATGGGAATGACTTACGTGTAATGAATTTCTAATGAGGTGGTCAATTGCTATATGCATCGACGTTTTGCGTTGTCGTTAAGTTGAGCTTATTTCGAATGCTACTTTGAAAGGACCCAATATACAAGGACTGCTTATATATTGGGATGTTACCCGAAATGGTAGTTCTGATTGAGATGTTACCCGAAATGGTAGTTTTGATTGAGATGTTACCCGAAATGGCAGTTTTGTGGCAAAAGGAATCGTTATTGCTAGTTTGATTTTCCATGAAATTTTCATGACAACGTCCCTATCCTTCTGCTTTCATCGATTAGCCTGAGGCGCGAACTTAAATGCGCACATTTTTTTGACGCATTTTCTTGCATTCCTAACCAATCCGCACATGTACTTATGTTGCAATTGCACTAATGCGATCTGCCATATACAAATTGCCATTTAAGCGTAATTCAATGTGAGAAAAAATCGTTTAAGTTTGACCTTTTTGAGGCTACAGTTAAGTATTTTTGTGAAGTAAGAATTCGTTAGGGGGATGATATAAGTAGTAAAGTAGCTGAAAAACTAGATGGCTGCATTGAGATACTTGTTGAGTTGTACACAAACAAACATACTGACATTGAGCTGAAAGTAAATACTTATTCCTAGAGACTGCTATCGATGCATGCTCGCTATCTTGAAAAGTTCATCGATCACATATTTCAGATGGTGTTCTTCATCTTTGCTATTCTGTTGGCGTTATACAACTGCGTCAGCTTTCTAGACTATCCATAGCAACACATGTCCTCAATATTACCTTATAAATTTTTTGATTGCTGAAGGAGAGAAAATCGCAACAATTTACCAGTCAGTATAAACGAATTTTTTATCTGTGTTATAATGTTTCTAAGTTCATGCATACTTCGTTGATAGAAAAGTGTTATCTAGGTTACCATGTCTTCCGGTAGTTTTTATCACTTTTGTCTTCTATCTCTTCTAGTCGTTTTTAACGTGACATCCTAATAAATCAGCTCCGTTTTGAATTTCTCTTCACGAATGAAAAAATGCGGCATTCAAATTTGGCTTTAATATTTGCTATGTACAACATGCTATATTCATGTGCAAATATTTTATATTTGCATTGCATATGGAAAACTTTCTCCACATTGTTTACTCGTTAAATTCGGGGGGAGGGGAAAGAGAGGTAAGTGTATGTTGTAGATACATAAATACTTCACTATCTAATAGCAAAAGTTTCTGCCATAAGCGTAACCATTTATTTAGGTCCTTTTCGCGTGCTGACATCAATATCCAAGTAGACAACGTTTGTCATGCCTTTCATACCTAGCTGGCTGATTAGATAATAGGCTAAGCCGCATTGTTTAACTTATCTTTCCTATGGGCATTAGTTGCCATCGTTTTGAGTGAAGTGTTGCGGAACGAGATGAGCATCGAAAAGGAAAATATTTGATGTGTATCGTTGTTGAATTTCGCACGCATGCAATTTCGGCCTTCACACAAATTCCTTCGCACATTTAATTCGCAACTGTAACGTCCTATCATATATGCTTTACGGAAATATAAACGCTGCTGTTAAACTGGTAGAGCCCCGCTTCGCGTGCGGGGAGACCTGGGTTCGATTCCCGGCTGCTTCCCACCATACCACTGACAGCCCAGCTAGCGGGTGGTATTAATAACTAGCAACAACAGCCAAACGGATGGCTGTTGCTCGACAGGCGAATGCCTCAGTATCACCGAGACATCGCACTGATGGCCCGAGCTGTAAGAATAAGAATAACGATAACAATAACTGTCATATAGATGGATAGGGAAGGTGCATTTCGTTAATCGATATTACATATTGCACACTTTTTCGGCATTCAGGTCTGCAACTTTGATTTATAGCTGCGATATTAAGAACTCTAACGCCTGGTAACCCTAGCAATTGTACAATATCTCTGCTTTTCTTTAATATCCAGTTCTGATGTGTTTTCATAAAGTATTCAAGTATTTCCGGGATAAAATTTAGCGTTATATTTTGAAGTGGAGCGTTTAGAATGTTGCTTAAATTCCTGCTCTGTTGAAATATTTTCTATTGCCGTTCTCTTCTCGAATATGATCGGTCGAGTTGGGTCACCGTTTTTGTACTTGGAAATAGTGACGTTGAAAAACGTGCAAATATGTTTGACGAGATTCATATTTCAAAAAACTCTTCCAGATCAATTACGCAATTTGCTTGAGCAATTCCGGTTTAAAATCGACTGAATATTATCGTCTTGAATGAGATGTCATGATTATGTTTCAAAATTGTTAACGTTTGCTCTGATATTGTATTTGATTTAGTGTTCTGTTGTTCTGATCGACGTAGTTTATCACGAGCTCCTTGCCTTCCGTTATTTGCGCGAGTCTTCTCAGCCTCAAATTAAGTTTATAATTGTTTTCCTTTTCGGTCCATCTAAGTGTGGAATAAACTTCCTTATGATGTCGTTTCAGAGCCTAGTGTTCCTGCTCTCACAAATGCCCTGAAGCATTCCGATCTTTGGGAAATCTCTGAGTTTGTGCTCGTTTGGAACCTGCTTTCGTTTAGATTTTATATTCTGACCGCTCTTTAATTTACTTGTCTTTGCAGCTACTATTGAAGTTTTTGTTGTATGGCCAACTTGGAACTCGTTAGACCTCTAAGGATTTAAAGCTTCTTCACTGCAAGATGAACAAAAATGATTACAAGACGACTGTCTCGATATGCGTTCTCGCAATTCCTTCCATGAAGCCGGCTCCTAAATAACTAATCTTCAGTGGTTTAGTGCGATTGGGTCGATCCACTTAAATTTTGCACTTTTTCTCTATATGTGGGTAAATGTTAAGCACATTTCGTTATCAGTACAAAACCTGTTCGTTTTATGGATGAAATCAACAAAGCGCATATCGTGCCGTCCTCTTGGCACATATTCCCAGTTGTCCTTATTTGTCTTCGCCAAAAATTTCAATCTATCGGCTTCATCTTTTTGCC
Source organism: Toxocara canis (assembly GCA_000803305.1). Classification (NCBI taxonomy): domain Eukaryota; kingdom Metazoa; phylum Nematoda; class Chromadorea; order Rhabditida; family Toxocaridae; genus Toxocara; species Toxocara canis. The sequence continues at coordinate 635,232 of JPKZ01001951.1, read as the reverse complement.
GACATATTAAGCCAGGCTCTACGTAGCAGTAAATAAGGTACCGAGAAAGATAGTGCATTTGTTTTTTTTTTTGAGAGAGAGAGAGAAAGAGAGAGAATAACAGTTGCTAGTGGATCATTGTAAGAATTCTTATAGTTTTTAAGAAACGATTTTGCCGCAGTAAACTAAAAGACTGTGTTTGCGCATTGCCGAATATGATGATGAAAAGTGTTAAAATTGGTTGTGGCTTTACTCATTAATTATATATAGTGATACTAAGTTGTCCTTTTTCAAATGCACTTGTTGCCTGTGCGCATAGATGAATCCCTTGAGGTGACTATGCGAGTGCATTCTCGTCGATTACGTTTCAGAACGTCATCAAAAAAGCCATCGTGTACGCCCACATATTGTATAGCCTTATTTAAATCCCTTCACTCACACCCTCACCCTCATTTCTAGAAGTAAATTTTAGTATAATTTATTATCGGTTATCCTACGAAGCGGAACGATTCGGAAATCACTGCTCTGTGCAGTTTTCTTTGCGTGTAGTAATAAAGACTATTCGACTCAATTCTATTCAGTCCAGTTTTCTACTTGCTTATTTGCATTACTGCAGAGTAATTGATAATATATGGCTAATGCTTTAGTTTTTAAGATTTGTTTGGATCGCTACGTCCCTTATGTATGCAGCTTGAACAATGCATGCGTTGCATGCACTAATAACGCTCGTTTAAGAGCGTCCCACGTTTGCAAGCATACAGTACGCGTGTTCCGTTTACGATGTTTTTTCGATGGCGCATGATTCCACACCATTAGGGAGGAAATAGAGCAAAAGGCGTCCACTTTTTCCGCAAGCCAATCATCTCCTCACAATTTCAGTCGCATCCGCCCTAATTTTCCATCTCCTTTAACCATTTTTTTCTAAAATCCCCGACTCTCTTTGCCTCCTCTCAACCATACAAAAACGCCGCGGATGATGAATTGGTTTTGCTAATTTCGTTTAGTCTCATTCTTTTATGGTCTTCACGTTGTTTCACATATGCTGCCATAGCTGTGTATGTGACAGATTGCATCATCTTTTTTAACGTACTCTATGCGCTTTTTCTAGCGCTCTTATACGAACAGTCAGAAGTTCGATTTCTCTGCAACCTTTCGTTCCTTTCGAGGGATAAGTAAATTCGTAACTGCACCACAAACGGTTGGCTTTCTGGTGATGACGCATCCAATAACCAACCTTCTGTCGTCCAACGCTTCGACAACCGGAGTGCTCCTAATGATTTTTAAAACGGAAGTTGTCTGGTCCTAATTTCTTTTTTTTTTTGCTCTATGCCTGTACGAAATAGTCTTTATGCATTTAATCGATAGAGGTGGACGATTGCACAGTTAGTACAAACGAATAGCTGTCTATTGCACACGGACCATTGTCCTTAGATGGATCGCGCAAGGAGGGCAAGCGTCCTGTTTAAGTTCTTAGTTTTGAACAAGTGCGTCTGCTGTATGGACAAGCGGCATTATTGTTAAGCCTTATGACGACCACAGATGTTTTGTGTTAAAGGTTTTTATGTGAACAAATTTGTTGTTGCGTTATGCTGCTCTCGAATTATACAATATTGCAAGATGATCTAGAAGTAAATTAATTTGCTTAATTAGATTTGCTTAATATGAGCTTTATAGAAAAAAGTTAGTCGAAAAATGGAGGACGTACAAATGTGGAGTATTGCTAAAAATTATGTCCTTTTTGCAAATCTCATTGCTTATCCCTGGATGTAGTTAAAGTTGTAGTAGTAGTAGCAGCATGAGCAGCAGCATTAGCTGCCGAGGATACACTCCTAGGCTTGTTTGTGCTTGTCATTTTGCGCGGCATCATAATAAAGTCCCGTCTCTTTTCATCTCTTTTCCTGTTCTTTCTCTCTTATTGATTTTATCTCGAATCGTATTGCGTTTGTCATATGAAAAAAAAAAACATGTAATATTGGCTTTTTTGCCGAACCCATATGAGCCTACTAATTACATTTGCTCCCAGAGAGGGATTGCTGATATACGCATTCTTTTAGTAGGGAAGACTGCTTTTTTTTTTCTCCTTTTCTCTCTCTATCTCTCTCTTTGGTCTCTTCGTGCTGTTTATCCATCTCTTTATGCTGACTAAAATATGCATTATCAAAAATTGCAACTTTTGATTATTTTAAATTTAAGAGCTTTGGCTGACTGCGATAAATGTGCTCGACAAGGAAAGAAAAAGAGAATGTTTTAAAGGATTTGTTTGGCAACTATCTTATAAGCTTAGATACGACGTATCAATTCAACGGTAGAAGTTCTGAAGTTTTTGAGGGTACCACAGTTCATACTTTGAACGAGATAATGTTGTTATTTTGATCCTTGTTAGGGAGGGCGTTGGTAAATAATGCGTAGATTTGGCATGTGTAAATTTGGTTACATATTCCAATTGCCACTGGCCACCCATTAGCTGACTTATACAAAATGGTAAAACGGCATTATACGTTTTTTCTCAGTAAATTAGATTAGGGCAATGCGTCTTATTAAATAAAACTCTGCTTATTCCAAATCGAAGAGATACATATATGAGATTGAAACAGAATAGATGTTCTTGTTCTTACCGCTCGAGCCTTCAGTGCGATGTCTCGATGTTACTGAGGCAGTCGCACGCCGAACAACAGCCATCCCTTTGGCTGTTGTAGCTAGTTGTTAATACCACCCGCTAGCTAGGCTGTCAGTGGTATGGTAGGAAGCAGCCGGAAATCGAACCCAGGTCTCCCCGCATGCGAAACGGGGGCTCTACCACTGAGCTACTGCCGCCTGAATAATAAATATATATGTCATTGAAAATATGTTTGAAAGAAACACTATCACTTAAAGCCAGAATCTCTCTGATGATATTCCTTCACGTATCTTTTCTGGATCATGGAGGAATTTTTCGAAGCATTGTTTGGAACTCATTCGGCGTTTCAGACCGCTATGAGCACATAATGCACAATTCTGGCTGGAAAACCTTTTGCACACTTTTCCAAATCCATTAAAATACATTTCTTAATCATTATCCATGTAGACGAAGCAACGTCTTATGAATTCTTAATTTTTTTTGGATCAGCATCTTTGATAGTGCAGTAAGTGCGAGTTTTGCAAGAAAAAAAAACTTAAAAACTTTTCCAGTTGTTTTCGAAACTATTCTAATTCGCTTAATATTTCTAAAAATAATTCTAAGAAAAATGTTTGATGAACATATTTTGCACTTTTAGGCTGAAAACCATATGAAAAATTAGCAATTGAGTAAAGTTTAGTCATTTTGGTTTGCGTATAGAAAAAAAAATTGCAGAAATGTTTCCGTTTCACACTTCCTACCGTCCCATCCCCCCTTCCTTAACTCTTCTCGCTTTCCCTATTCCCCTCTTCGCTTCGACTTCTCTTTCTCTGTCTCCTTCTCTTTTCCACTTCTTCTCTGGTTGTTGTCTCGACCGACCGAATATTATTCAATTCGTTAGATTTTAATGAAGTATTCGTGAGATGAAATTTGATTTTCGAGACGATTGCAGACATTTGTTGTACATCCTCAAATGGCGAGCGTTGACGAATTGCTGAGTGTTTACATTGATGAAATTCTGAAGTAACATTGAAATGATATAGTTTATTCGCTTGAAAATGTTCGTATCCTATAATTAGTTACAAATCGTGAACTGATAGTATGTACATAAAAGTTTATTGCTTTCAAAATTATCCGAAATTTTGCTGCAAGAATTTGTTTTTTTTTTGAAATTTTTCCAAAATTTTTCGCGTTCTGTTTACATTTAATTTCTTCTATGTTATGCTAAAAAATGCAAAAAATTTTTTGAAATATCTCATTCGGAATTTTTGTTTCGAAATTTTACTACTTGAGATCTGATTCGTTTCCGTTCACTTTCAACTAAAAATTTGATGCACAAACTTAATTCAATTTATTGCAATAAAAGTAAAATTGAGAGTCGATTACTCGAAAATGTTTAAAAAATTTTTATTTTCCTTTTCGAGCTTATTTCAAAGTTTCAGTACACTGATTGGTGGGGAATATCTATATGGAAGATGGCTTATGTGCGTAGCATTTCTCCCTAGACGAACGATGAGGCTGTCTGTCTGTCCATGCAGCTGAAATGCCGACTTGATCATAAAAATTTTATGTGGTAATAAAGAACGTAATACGTCAGCGATGGTTTCGCTATCGTCTTATGAATATGACGTATATTTCTGTTCTAAAATTTCAATGTTGAATATTAACGTAGAGGAAATTTGAACCATATAACGTTTAAATGGGAGCTCTTATTAGTTTCTAGTATCACATCTAGGGCGGCAGCAGCTCAGTGGTAGAGCCGCTGCTTCGCATGCTGGGAGAACTGGGTTCGATTCCCGGCTCCTTCCCACCATACCATTGACAGCCCAGCTAGCAGGTGGTATTAATAACCAGCTACAACAGCCAAAGAGATGGCTGTTGCTCGGCATGCGATTGCCTCAGTAACATCGAGACATCGCACTGAAGCCCGAGCGGTAAGAATAAGAATAAGTATCATATCTGCGGTATCTGATTATGTTTCCATTTTTATGTTATATTTTACGAAAAATATTTTTATGTTATGTTTCCGTGAAGTGAATTTCGAAACAAGATATCCTGGTTTTCATTAAAATTTTTCATTTGGCTTGTTATGCGCTTTGGCAAATTTGTATCCGAAAAGTGTGATATGTTGACTTCTTGTTTTTACTTACACACATGTTTGTATTTGTGTATGTCGTTTTGTTTGACTCGTTGTATGTTGAACAGTTTCACTCTAAAATCATTGAAGCTATCGCTGATATACCCAATTTCAAATTATATCTTCGATCCTAAGGGAAGTATAAAACACCCAAAATGACCATGCTTTTATTCGATCCATTTTGTTAAGTTGTTGATTCGATTTCTTAATTGCAACATTTGTGCGCGATCTTTATTCGAATTTGTCGAAGTTTTTTGTCGTCCTATCAGCATCGGCGATCAAAGATATTCATATATTTCTTTAATTTTCGGCGTATGTTTCAAGAACTCTTAAAATTCTCTGTTGTTATTGTCTTACCAAAATAACGCGTTATATAATATTTTTACCAAAACAATGCATTATGTAATATGTGATCTATTCTTAGCCTTTTGCGAGAACTGGGTGCTAGAATGTTCGATAAATTCGATTTAATATCATGCACAACTATTGTCTTCAAAAAGTATCGGATCAAATGAATATGGAAATGCGACTTACCAATTATGAAGTAATTAGAAGATTTAAATGAATCTTCATTAATTCCGTATAATTTTTAAAGACAGCTGATCAGATTGGTATAGTAGCCAATGCGTATCATACGACCGGTCTGAAATCTGTTCTGTTCTGTTTATGTTTCACGAAAGACACAGTAGGTGCCATCGACGGTGCTGATGGAGTTCACAAGTATCCAACAGAAATTTGATCGCAGTAAGGTAAACCAAAAAAGGCGCAGAAATGTTCCGATGGGTATTATTAGTGCGCGGATCACCGAAATTTTTATTGTATAAATTCGTTGTTCAACTGATCATTAAAAATTGCCATCTATACAATGACTGTTTTGCGAACTTTTATTTTCTGTACCAAGTACAGATCATTACAGTATCGGCTTTCCGAGAACACATACGTCAAAGAATGACACTTCAAATAACGAGTGAAGAAAAAACTCACAAAATATAGCATTATTGATGCGTCTGTGTTATGGTAGCTGTTCCGGTATAGCTTACTGTAGGGTACAGAAGTTTGGGTATTTCTCACTTCATACAATTCATACAATCTAGATTAATGCGTACCATTTTCGATGCACTTTTTTGTTCATTTTCGTGTCTTTTTAGTATACTGCACATTGCATTGCAAATGAGTGATTTGTATGAGGGGGAGGAGGAGGGGGGGGGGGAAGAAACGATAGGTAAGAGAGATTAGTAAAAAAGCTAGAAAAGAAAGCAAAGAGAAAATGTTTGCAGTTACGATATTACTTTTTTTTCTCGTTCATTAGTCGTTTATTCACTATCTGCTGTTTCAATTAGTGCCCTCCCCCTCCTACGCTTTCCTCACGGTTTCTCATATAGCGAATGTGCAGCTACACTTACTTTCTTTTTTTTTTTTACGTCTTTATTAGTCCGAACGTCGCCGCATCCTTCAGTTGTACGTTAATATCAAAATCGCAGTGTTCAAAGGCAAACCTTAACGCTTGTTATAAAAATACTCTTTATGCTTTTTTTAAAATTGTTGTTATGCCTAAGCGCGTCGTATCTTAGGCACACCACAGTTAAAACATGTTTTTGTAAATATAAAAACCTGCTATGGGCATATAACACATGCATGGTCGATATATGTGAAAATTCTTTAATTGCATGAAATATGTGGAAAGGGACCAGATAGTTTCAATGAAGCCAATATTTTTGTGTTCTCATTTCATAAAAGCCCCTTTTTTTGAAAATTGCTCCAAGAAATATGATGAAAAAATTTGAATAGCTAAATGTCGCACATATATTAGACCGTTTCCTTTTTTTTCGTACTTACCTTTCACTCTTTCTCTCTCTCTCCCTTTCTCGCTCTTTCTCTCTCTCTCTCCCTTTCTTGCTCTTTCCCTTTCTCTCATAAACATACTAGTATGTGAAAGAATGATATCATTTAGATGACTAGTTTAGTAGTGAAATGACGATTGTTGCATTCATTATGCGCTTCAATGAATGAAATATTCAGTCTTACGTTAGCTGTTCGCTGAACTAATGATAATCCGTCGGTAATTTTCATATGCGCAAAAGTTCTTTCGTTTTGCAAAGTTTCACACACAAAATATGCACTCAGGTGTTGTGCTAATTTTAAAAGAAACGTTAAAAGAATTTTTATCTTTAGGCACCAATGAACGTCTCAAAAGTAGGCCAACAAAGTTTACTTAGCTTACACGTAAAGCATGGGATCAGGATTGCAACCGTAGCTTGTACGTGAAGCATGGGAACGGGATTGCAATCGTATGATTCTGAGGTACTGTACCATCAAATCAGTGATTCGTATGGGCTCAACACACCAGGTTTTCGGGTTGCTGAAATTATAGTTTGAAAATGAGAGCGATTACCGTTTTTTTTGTTGCACGATTTTTCTGTTGGATTTCTATTTTCTTTCTTCTCAGCCTCCTAACCATCGGCAAACCGGTTGCCGTTCGACGGGGTTCCCCGCGGTCCTCCCCGTCAAAAATTGTTTGAAACAAGGGACCTGCTATAGGAACAACAGTCATCTTTCTCAATTTTTCTCGGAGAGAATCATACTTCCATTTTGAAAATTGTTGACCTTCATGAAAGGGTATCGCAGTGTAAATCCGATAATTATTTTGCAAAAATGGTCGCTTCATATGCTGAATGCATTGTAATTGCAATGTAGTAATTGCAATTGCAATTTGTATAGTTTCAAAATGCAATTTGCAGTGAAATTGTTTAACTGTTTTCACTTTCTTCAATTTTACAAACAGAAATTTGCAAAATGTTTCATTTAACGGCATTATTTGTTATTAAAAGTTTTCTTAACGTTTGTAATGCGCGTTTACCGTCCGTTACTGTTATTTCGCTAGCGTAGTTCGTTAACCAAAATCCTTCTTTAGAATATGTGAATAATCAGGATCCGTCCTTTCTTCTCCTTCTCCGTTAGCTTATCGTCTCGTTTATTTGTAGAGCTCGTTACTTGCTTCTCTTTCAGTTTACTCGATACTCCGATAGCTTAACGATAGATTTTCGTGTTAAGGAGAAAAAATGAATGGCATAGTTTGGTATAGAACCATTTGGTATAGTTTGTAATGAAGGAAGTGAACCGACGCATATCTGCTCAAAATTTTCTCATAAGAAGCTATGCGCCGATATAAATACATAAATATCCGATGAGAGTAATGACAAATAAACTTTGTAAATAGTGCTGCACTAGGTTCCTTTTATGCATGCAATTTTAGTTGTTTAGATTTGCGATAGGGTATATAACGAACGGATTCGTACTAAAGAGAGCACAGAACAAAACGACGAGTGCCGGCTAACAATGAGGAAACGTGCTTAGATCTTTCTCCGTCCAAGCGAGATTTGTCCATTAGGTTAGTTAGTAGTTCACGCTTCTAATCTTTCTTTGCAACTGAGTCGTGCTAATTACTGTTGGCACCAATACTTTACACACCATATCACTTCAAACAAAACCTCCTCCCTTGACATAACTTGCACCTGGAAAAAATCTGCTCTTAGAAAGCCATGAAGTTTATTGCGCTCGAAAGCCTTAGTCGAGGTTGAGCGATAGTGATTTTTGACGGCAAAGTTCGCATTATTCAGTACATGTCATTACTGATGGCACCGTTGAAGTGGGCGGTGACTGGTCATCATGAGGCATCCACCATGCAAACCCACCCAGCCATCACCATATGCGATCCATCCATCTATCTCGCTGTCGGCTTGGGATGAGTGCCTACGGCCTACGGTGCGTGTTAGCTCTCGTCTTGCCTCGGCCAAGCCGTTGGTCCGCTGTCCGTGCACGATCGATGGGCCGGCCCTGCCACTCGTCAATCAATGCCCCCCATCCGGTCTGGCCGCACAAGCCTCGTTCTCTTTAGCTCGACCGAGTATCACTACTCACGCCTCTCCACACCTTGTTCTAGGCTAATTTTTTGCACTTTCTTCCTCGATATACGCTCGATAACATTCTAATGATTTTGGCGAATATCCACTGACGAAATGAGCCTGAGCAGCGCTAACTCTCTGGATCACCGATAACGGCAGCAACACTCCACCTTATTACTAAAAGGAAGGCCTTAAAAAATACTTTTTATGGTTTGTGGGGTAGGCATATGCAATACGTTTGTGCTGTTACTGGTTCAAAGCGGATGCGATTATATATAGCAGTGAGACATTAGATGTCTTACGCAACCCTTATTTTCAGTGCATTTCCGGTCCACTTATTTCTGTTCGTTTGTATTAAACCGTGTTATACTCCAATCACGCGAATATATATACGTATGTATATATGTACAAATATATATTTACATACATATATGTGCATTTTTGTATTTGTTCGGTAATTTCAAGTGAAGAATGGGAAACTCCCACGCGATCGAACTTGGCGGGCGTAGTCTATGGCATAGCGAAGGCTCCCAAACAATTACGGCAAATAATTCATATATTGGCGAATTAATTATAGCGCATGAAAAGATATAAGAAGGGAAGGGTAGGTTAGGAGAACATTTGCCCTCATTTTGAATAGTTGGGTGCAAAAAATGGGCTTATATGATGTGAAACGTTGCGAGCTGCATCGTACATTGAGTGGGCACTAAGGAATATAAATTCAGTGATGAAGAAATTAGTAATTTTGGGAAGTGAAACGCGAAAAGTTTGATAGAATCGATGCGAGCGGTTCTAGTTCCGTTAGTTAGCAAATCGTTCAACCATCACCATTTTGGAGTTCGCCTTAAAAGCAAAAGTTTAATTGCTGATTAAGCGGAGATGTTTTCACGCAGTTTATCATTTATCATTTCGTTATCGCATATCTGTTGCATTGTTTAAAATCCGATTTCGGGAAGCGCATTTCTTGCTTTCCTAGATACCCTTTTGTATTTTATCATTCCCCTCGAATTAAGCTGCTAATTACTAACGTGATATTGGCCAAGTCTTCCTGTAATTAACAGTTTCGGAGATATCCTTCCGATATTTTGCGTAATCAAAAAGAAAGTAATGCAAGTACAATCTTTTTCGTTTTTACTTTAAGAAAGTTATTCATCGAACTGGTATTACTCCGTTCAGTTCAACCTTAAATACTGCTCTGTTGAACGGTAGTGAGCATCTTGGAAGCTACCAAAGATTATTTCCGGTGATTTAAATTATCTCCTGCTTCATAATTATCTTGATTGCCACTGTATACGCATGTTGCAGATTTTAGAAATAGTGCATGTATAAAAGAGTGTCACTACCGTATATCAGCGAGTAATTTAGGTTATTTTTATCGCTTTCTAGGAACACTGTATAGGATAATAATAGCTGGAAGTTTTGCGTGATACACTGTTTCCATTCGAAGATTGTCGAGTAAAAAATTGTTTAAATATCAATGACTATTTTGGTCAGTAATAGGTGCATGTATGAGATGTTGATAAATGCAACATATCTACTAAAATAAAGTAAGATAAAAGAAGGTAAGTTAAGACTTAAGACATTCTTTTAGAAGATCTTAGGTCTTACCTTTTCTTTTAGTAGTTATGGGCTTTTCAAGGATTTCACTGTCCTTCAAACTTGATCGGTAGGGAAAACATTCAGAACTTTAAAGTTTTTAACGCCAAAATTTTGCGCTTTGCAGCAATAAAATATTGCGAACGCACCGAGTTGGTGATTTTCTTAGCATTCTTGATGGGATTTTCATTTTCAAACCAAATTTTTCCCACTCATCTTCCATCACCTCCATTTTTGCTCTTCGAAAGATTTCTTCTCATTTGGAAGTTGACTATCACTGTGAAATTTTATCGAACGAATTATGAGTAGCCTTTGAGAAGATGCTTAACATTGAGTTGCAGAAAGGCAATAAACTGGCATCTTTTTGCGGCATGAGCCGACAAAAAGACACATTTTGTGACATAAAGTGACAAAAAGACATTTTCTTGTGACATAATGCTACAAAAAGGCATTTAAAGAAATCAACCTCTCAAGAGTGTTGTATCATGAGCGACATGGGGAAACTTTATTACTAAAGGATCATCATTTGTGGTCTTGAAAATAGCATAGCGTTGTTAGGAAATTATAACGAGACGAGAACTATAACAATAAAGTAGTGTTATTAGGCAGTTGTGACAATATGAGAATCATCTAATGAAGGTCTAAGCAACGAATTGTTATAAAACAGTAAAGCATTCTTATCATATCCTATCATATCAGTTGCCACTGTTCTGAATTCTGTTATCATCATGCGATCATATGCTCATATCAGTAATATTACTAGTGCATCATTTCTTGATTGATTCATATATTCATTTAATTAATTAATAGCATTTCCATTTTAGGTGCATGTGCTTGTCATTTGGTTTGGTTTGATTTTTAATCGGCTGATATTTTGATCGACTCTAATGTAGAAATAATACAGAGCAAAGAGTTAATCGCTAACGCGGTAGACATGATGCGTTTACGTCAGTGAACACAAAGCACAAACACTGAGAGTTTAACGAGTCTTCTTTGTTTTCATAGTAGTCATGTGTTGACAACCTGTTTATTGATCATTGGGGTTCAGAAGGGTTATTCGTTCAGTGATCTACCGTTTGTAGTCGATTTCTATCCCAGCTATCTTATAATTGTGGCTACAACGAAGGTCTTGTGCTGCACATTACTCTTAAAATATATAAAGTAAATATGGTTCGAAAAATGAATACGTGCATGAATTTTTGTCATATAAATAAATGTTCTCGAAAATAGATAAAATAAACAGAAATGTTATTTAAAAAACAATGCAGAAAATTTTGATTATTGCAAGCATGATGAGCATCGGCGGAATACATATGGGAATTGTGCTGAGCTTCGCAGTGCTGGGTGAGATGAAGTTTAGCGTATAATTTTTGCGTTGTGTATGGACAACATAGCAACAATCTTGCTGATTGTTTGCTTTTGAATACAATTATTCTCACTGTTACTGAAGGAGGGCATTCTAAGCACTTATTTCATTTGTTTGTTCGTTTTTTGAAAACTTTAAATTTCCTCTCTCTTTTTTTTGCAATTTTCTATGTCGTATTTGCACGTTTTATTTACCTTCAAATTTACTTTTTACTTTTTTTACCTTTTTTTACCAATTTATTTGCCTTCAAATATTAAATTTACCTTCAAATTTACGGCACATAGATAGTATAGTTAGTAGAGTAATAGTATAATAGTATAAATAGTGTATACCAACCGAATTTCATATCTGTAGCTTCAATGTTACACCAGACAGGAGGGTAGGCATGCACATATACAACCGTATCGGCATAATGCGTTTTGCAAATTCCGATTTAAAAAATCGTTTATGAGCTAGGCGGTTTAATGAGAAAGCCAACTGAGATGCTAGTCGGTTATTTAAATGGTAAACAACGACTAAAATAGTAGGTTTGCGCATAACTTATTCATTGTTTACGTTGCTAATGAATACTTTGATATTGCCATTTATGAATGTTTAGCCGATTTAATTGTTAGCTGCTAGATATAATAAAGCCGGTGTTAGTTAACACGTAAACATTTTAAAATAACCTCATAACTAGAAAAACGCTTGGTATTCGACATAGCCTTTGCCTCTTTATTGTTTGAAATGTTTGTTGTAAAATTAACTGATTAAGCGGGTAGCCGTTTTTTTAAATAAAAAATGAAACGAGCTATGAGTCATTCTGCACCTTTCTAATTAGTCTGGAATATGCATGATTGCAACGTATCACAAGCTAAGCATGCAATATGCATTGCTTGCAATTGTCCAGATGCAGTGAATTTGTGAATTCCATTTCTCGTCAGATAGAACTCCCAAGAGATGTGTTTTAGAAAGACGTTGAGAAACGATAAGCAACAGGAAGAAATAAAGCGAATTAAAAAATGAGCCTCATTTTTAGCGAATTTTCAAGAGAGACTAACGCTCGACATATTCATGGGAAGAGCAGCAGTAGCAGCAGCTGTACTATTCGAAGCGATCGGCAGTGCTTATTAAAAAATGTTTTGCAGTCATAACGTTTTATTTGTTGAATGCCGATTCGGTATATGTCTTATGGGCCAATTATTTTGCTTAAAAAATGGGGAAGAATTCGGCGAGCAATTTAGTTTGTGGTATTCCGCTAAGATTGATGCGTTCAGAAAATTTATTTGCTAAAGAAATTGAGCACGATTATAACACGTTTCACATACTACTCACACACTGTTCGATCGCTTTCCATAGCGCTCATAACAATGGTTTTTGATATGCTGCTCATCTCACAACGAATATCACATTCGAATTATTTTTTTTTCTAAATTTTTTATTGATGGCAACAAACTTATGCAAATTTTATTCATAAGAGTAAATTTACATAAATACTGCTTAAAACTAGCGTCCAATAAGACAATAAAGTAACGCGGAATGAAGAAATATGTCATTTCAGCGGAGAAATTTCGTAGAGAAGGGTATATCTCGGGTATTAGGCGCTGTTTGAATGATAAATGAGCGTCATCTCATTCCTTCATATGCAATTTTCGAAAAACTCATAGATCACCGTTTTCAGACCAGATTCTAACAGTTACGAAGTTTCAGGTCAATCTATATGGGTCATCTTAGAAACACAATTTCATGGTCAATAGTTTGGAAGGGTAAAAGCTATCAATTTTGGAAGCGCTATACAAAGAACGACCTTTATACCTTTCAAACGCTAATAGCGTCATAAATTTCGCGTTCTTGGCGATTAGTCTCAAAGCTTTTTCATAATTTCCTTTTTTTTTCTTTCAAATAACTATAGAGCTACCGGCTACAATTCATTCGTTAAAAAACCCAGAAAACTTCGACGAAACCACCCTCCCCTTGATGCGATTTTGAGTTGTGATAGGGTGTTCGCCCATCGGTAATTTGATTCTTTTTCGTCCTCACAGCCACCAACAGATTTGTTCTCGGCAAAACTTGCTGCATGAAAATTGGGCTACAAATATAATTTTGTAAATTACAGTCGATTTTTTCAGCAATTAATTAGAAATATTTTTCGAGCGGTGAAAACGAGTAATGTTTTTACTTTACTTTTGCGTCTTGTTCAAAACAAGAGAATAAAAATTTTCGTTTCCAACTAGAAGTTATGCTAACGTTTTACTCGTTTTTCTTTTTCTTTTCTACGAAAACAGTGTGTGTACAGTTACAAGTGGTGCAAGTAGAGGTCACTAGTGATACAGATCCGAATGAGCTAAGCGTTACGTAGGTGAGCATTGCTGAATGGCAAGTGAACAACGAAACACAAGTTCTCTGCTCCGGTGGTATTTGACAAGGATGGATACTCTGAACTTTTCATATGCCTTTTATTGATCGCGATGAGTACTGGCTTCCTTAATCATATCAGTTATCATATCAGGATTTGAAACCATCAATTACAAATGTTTTCATAAATCAGCTAAAGGACTTTAATCGTTTCCTTGAACGTAGATTCTCCAGTATTGCCGATTTAAGCGCTGCTATCATTTATAGGCAATTTGGCTAACATGAAATTGGTATGACTCAGTTGGAACGCCGAATGTTCAATGCTGATTGTGATTGCCGAAGTAAACAGTGAGAGCCAACTCTTGAATAGTGCCTACCTAGTAGTATGGTACAAGTATACCGCAGACGAGTGTTGCGGTCCAGTGATATAGCAAAAGGTGCTCATAAGCTATCACATACACTTGACTGTTTCATTCACCAAACAATAATTACAAGTTAAATGACAACACAAGTAGAATGCAGTAGCGATCGGCACACTCTAATAAGAACTAAAGATCCGCTTTTACTTTTAGTTTTATACTTTTTGCTATTTTGCTTTTTGTTTTTTTGCAAATTTTTGATTTTGCAGATTTTGCAATACTAAAGATTTTGCAAAAAAACTCGTTTATTTTTATTGTCGGTACGTAGCAAATGCACCAAATTTGTTAGTATGATAGCAGATGAGAGCAGAAAATTTGCAATGAATCCATTTGAAAGTACAATCATGATTTCTTTCTTTCACTTTATTTCATTTTGCAATTCTCAAAATGTGCACTCAGAAGAGGAATATCGATTAATTGTCGCTTCCATCATTCGAACATAGTTGATTTGTTTATTTTGATTTATTTACTTTTTAAAATTTATTTGATAGATGTACATTGGAGATCAAAGCATTTTTCAGTCCATTACGAAATTGACTGAAAACGAGAAAGAAAAGGAAGCCGAAAAATAACATGGGGAACAAGAGAAGTGAAATAACAACACATCGCACCAAAAATATCACAACACAATACAAAACACGGGCAGAGCCATGAAAACAGAATATGGAGAATAGTCGGAGCATTTTTTTTCTCTCATAAAAAATACAAAAGGTATTTTTGTTTTTAAAATTCTTGTCGCGTTTTGCTTATAGAAATCATAAGACGCGATCCATAGCCAGGAGTATGTTATGCGATTTGCTGGGGTCTGTGATTCCGTGGATGATTGTTCGTGGATTCCCAACACTGCACAACACTATACACTGTCATTCGTTTCATCTTTGCTATGCATGACCACTTCACAAACGGGGCTGATGAAGGGGCTGCCATTTGACGGAAGCAGGATATTACTCCAGTAACCAAAAATGGAAGCTTTGTTTCAATCGCCTGCAACATGGGGGGGGGGGGGGGGGGGATTG
>JPKZ01001951.1:525681-577527 GCA_000803305.1 Toxocara canis | reverse complement strand
AAATCGTTCTCTATACAGCATTTGGACGGCATCGCCTACAGTACCTCCGTCCCTGTAAGGCGACGGAGGCACTGTATCCTTTGTGCGAGTCACAGTAGATTGCAGAGTAAAACTACCAGCTTCCTCTCAGGAACCATCTTATGTTCGCAAAATCTGAATCGGGAAAAAGATGAAATGAAAAGTTCGAGGGAGTCCGGTCAGTTCTTTTCTTTGGGGAGGGGAGTATCAAGGCTTTGAGTCGGAGCGTTCTTCAGCTAGATTGATGAGCGCTTGAACTGTAAGTAGAGAGGAACAAAATTTAAGAACACCGTAATTAAGCAACCTGCGATCTGAAAGAAGGGATAGGTGGGCATAGCATACAGCGCATGTCGGATCGCATCTTACACATATCGTCAGGGTGTAGCGGTAAAACGAAGCCGACGCCCGATTTGTTGAATAGTGGTTTGACATTGTACCACAACACTCTGCCTAGCTATATTCCTTTTAACTGGGGGGCGCCTTAACTGTATGATGATAGTGTTGTGTGATGTTAAGGCACTAAACAATAGGTACGGCGTCAGTGTTCTTTTACCAGCATCCACAATCATCGTCGACGTTGCTGCGCGCGGCGCTTTGAAGTGCAATATGTAGATGTGGTATATGCGTTTGCTGTTTTCGAATCTCCCATTTTTATTTTATTTCTAAATGTATTAAACGCATTTATTTATGTTTCTCAAAGACTCAATGTCGCCCTTCAACTGTACTATTTGTGACGAATATTGCCTTTATTAGATAGCAGCGATCTCGGCTTTTGCACGGTCCCTTGTTTGCAGCAAGTTCATTTTTAATAAAGCACATTTGCTTGCTCTCTTCGTGCATCTTAGTAAAGTAGATTTTCTTCCCTTCATACTCAACACCCGCAGCAGAAAAAACTCGTCAACACCCCCTCTTTCCCTGTCACATCTACTCGCATGACCATTTGGTCCCCCCCCCCCTTCCCTCCCTCCCTCCTACCATGGGACATAACAGACCCATCCATATACTGTCAATCTGGAGATAAGAAACTCGGTTGGAGTAAATAAGGGAAAGTCTTAAAGCGCATGTAAAGGCGAGTAGCGGAGACGACAACAACTTTTAAAAAACGTCCTTCCGAACCAGCCTTATTGGCTGGTTCGGAAGGATCACGCAAAAATTTCTGGAAGTTAAAGCGCAAAACTAAAATTGACATTCGATGTTCTGACCGCACCCACTAAGATGTGTTATAAACCCATCAACACCTATCTTCTCTTCCTCTCTCCCCCCTCCCCAGCTCTTTCTCGGTACTCTGATCTCACTGGAAAAAACGGATTATTCACTGTAAAAACGGCAATGCCGCTTAAAATTCAAGAACGCGAAGTTTCTGTAGATGGAAACAACATGAACACAGAAAGACGTCGTTCAAGACGAACTTACGAAACCAAGGAAAGCAAGTTTCTGTGTGCCAATTCGAATTTGTTTGAAACAAGAGAAAAGAAGAAAAGAGGATAGCCGTGCCTCTTGAGATAACATCAGAACTAATTATTAAAAAACTGAGACGCATGAAACGGACGTTTTAGGTAACGATCAGTTCGAATTCTATAAAAAGTCATTCATTTCGTCGCAGGTAAAAATTCCAGAAAATCCATACGACGTTTTGTATAGATTTACGCATTTTAAGCATAGTAAGCGTATCTCGAAAATCATTCGAGGCACAAGAAGCCTCCTTCGTTAAATATATAACTAACTGACCATAACGTCTCATCGTCTGCAAACGTCCGCTCCTTTGCACAGTTAGGTTGAATTTGACTTGCAGAAGCAACATGAAAACTGAGCATTCTGGCAAGAAATCCGTTTCGAATTACATCCCAAAAACGATCCTCCTTTTCCCAATATCGCGATATATGCATGACCGCCGAATTTCATCAAGTAATGTTTGAGATGATAAGCTGGTGGGGGGAGAGGGGGAGAATAAGAAGCAGAAAGAATGACACAACATTAAAAAAAAAAAATTGCGAAATGAAATCGCAATCACATAAGAGTCACAGACTCATTAATTACCGGTTTGCTTTTAACGAGCGTTTTGCTCTTCATCTTCGTCTGGATCCTCTTCTTCTTCCTCGATATCTTCGTCCTCCTGCAGTCCACCTCCACATACACTCTCCGATACACAACGCATCTGCGCACTTTCAGACTGTAATATGAAGCACTTTTTGGCTGCTTGTTTCATTTCCTTGCTCTCCACTTGTATAAAAAGTGACAGCAAGGAAAGTATATACCGTACAGTAATCTCTTATATACCGTACAGTAATCTCTATCTTTCTCTGCAACTCTGATCAAACTATGGGCTAAGCAGAATCTGACAGCGCTCAATTTTACAGCATTCAACTACTGCTCTGCAATTCACGCCTACCACGATCGCATACATCAATAAATGACTCATGAAAAACAAACCCTCCCCCCACCTCTGCCCTTCTCCTCCCTTTCCTCCTCTCTTGAAGTGGCAAGGCATTTCCAACAACCCACTAGAGATTTCGAGCACAACTGCAAAATTATTTTGCGATTTTGCAGGACGCACTCGTACATAATGAAATTGAAAGTTAAAAGAGGAAGGGGAGAGGAGGAGAGGATGAGACATCCGATGTGCCAGCTCACATCCACATTGTGAGTGAAAGAAGCTGCTAACTGGAACTATCCAAAAGAATGCCGTGCCGATGGCACTGCGTGCGAAGAAAAAAAAAAACGCCAAACGTGTGCACATTTATGTAACTAAGAACGAGGCTCACTCGGGTAGAATAAGCAGTCATGGAAGTAAAGCAGTGTACTAGAGTTGTTTATAGTATGAGCGCAAAACTTATTAGTTTGAAACAATGATGGAGACCATTCTAATACTACCTGTGCTAACTCTGACTCTTTTGATTTTTCGTCTTTTCTCTCACACGTATTTGTGACCGACATTTGAACGCTAATTATAAATACCCTTAACCTAGTTGTCACTGATGAATTTATAACCCCCCCCCCCCTCCCCATTCTGTCGTGAGGAAGAAGATGATAACCAAAAATTGCAATCCGATTTCCTATTAAATCCGCAACTCACTCGACATAATAAAACTGAAGGTTATACTAAATGCATTAAAGGTTGTAAGATGGAACAGAAATCCAAACAATTGCGAAAAAAAACTAAAGAATAAAATAGAAACCACTTCAAAAGAATAGTCAGATCGACAGGCAAATGCTATTTAAAGAAATTCGAATTATGCATCAGTAGAAATATTATAACGATTAGCAGTCACAAATCAAGTAAGAATCTATCAACGTTTTTGTATAAAACGATCGGCGGTCGCGATCGATCATGACTACAGAATAAATTCATAAGGAGTTTTAGATGATCCGATCGGTTGCAAAGTGTATGCCAACTTTTTGGCAAGTTTGTGAGTCTGTAACCTCCTTAGATATAAATAGATTAACTCGGAAGCTCGTATGCAAGTTAACCTGTTGTGTAACCCACATCAACCAAATTTCGTAGCACCAGATTTAGTGACTAATGGGTCGAAACTGCTGAACAGATAGACAAGTGCATAAATACCAATCCACGCTCACATATATTTAAGCACAGACACGACATTAGCAGTATGCACGTTGTGAAAGCAAATTTTCAAAAACTTACATAAAACAAAGATGCCTAAGATGACACTTGAGAGCCGATCAGCTGTTGGATATAGCACTCAAAACGAAGCATGGCACAACGGGTGAGGAGATTGTGGGGTAAGAATGGGGGAGGGGGGGAGAGACGGGAGAGGAAGGACTGCTCAATCTCAAGGACTGTCTCGCTTCTTCATCGCCCTAAATTATTAAAGCACATAAAGGACACTGTTTGTTACTTTTTACCAACCACCTTCCTCCCTCCAAGGCAAAACGTTTTTAACGCCGATAGTGAAATAACGGCTTCAAAACATCCTGGAACCTTTTCGCCTCCTTTCGTTGAGTTTCGTGAGGAGTCAGTTTTCCCGGAGTAAATCCACTAGCTCATACTGAAATCAATTGGGCATATATACCTGAGCGGTGATTCGAATCTCCACGTTCGACAGAAGTGCCTCTTCTTGTGTATCTGTTGAGACAGTCATCCATGGACTCTCGTCCCACTTCAACGGAACTGTTGGATAATGAGCCGGATACATAAACGCCATTAACTCTTCGGAAGATCTCTTAGCTCTGCTACAAAACTATACCTTTACAAACCAAAGAGCTGTTACGGCTTGTTGATCAAAACATACTATACGATGCCTCTACTGTCGAAGGGATTAGGTGAAAAAAACATACGGAACCCACTAGATGCCAATGTTGTGGGCTGGTCTCCCTTTTTTTTTCATTTACAAGATCCTACGAGAATCACGCGTCGGATGCCCTTCAATTTCTCCTAATTTCGCTTTTTTTTTAGTCGAGTTCCCCTCCAAAAAAAAAACCGTCTCCGTCCTTTTCACGTTTTCATAACAACCAAAATCGAATTTAAATGCAACAATGCACCAACTGGAAATCCAAAAAAATCGTTGAACAAAACAATTACTCTTTGATAATATATTTTTATTGAAATATAACGTTTAAGTGGACGTATAAACGAGAAAAGTTCAAGAAAAATCATTTTTATAAAACTATATATATATATAAAAGGAATGATAATAAAAGATGCACAATAAATGCAACACAAATACCAAAATTTGGAGGCACACAACAAGAATCCAAAATAATCTATCAGTTTTCCAACGACACAAAAATGAGGCGCCGGTAATAGGTTTCAGTGGATCATCGATCACAGGCTGGCCGCCAAATGTAAGTACTGTTTAATGTATGCTTGATTATTCCTATTTAATTTATGAGACCGGCAGATCCCAAGGCCACTTAGAATTTACGACATTACTATCCTATACTGGTGAGGATGTACGTGGTACCAAGGTAATTTATCATAAATTTCCAAGGCGATGGTGCAAAATCTGAAGATGCATGTAAGTGCATCAGCACTCTGGTGTGCTGAATCAATTTAACAGATACATAGAAGAGTTTAAGAAAAGCACACTAGCAATTATTTTGGTGATTAAGGAGGAAGGAGACCTCTCATTATTCCTTTTCGAGCAGCCTTTTCGTCAGCTGTAGGGTGAATTAATTTTTCAAGCTTCTAGTTGTTAGAGAAACATCTCAGTATCCAAAAAAATTTTTTCCCCATTTTGGCTCACTTTATGTCAACTGCACACACTGCACCGAAATTTTCACAAAAAATATGCAAGCCCACTTTTTGTTGTCATGTCTTTTCCAAGTTTATTTTAATTTTAACAAAAAGCGCCAAGGAACCGAAAACATGAAGTTCGTCTTTTAGCATAATAACCTCTAATTAAAGGTTATGAGAAGCCTGAAATTAGATCCTCTCCTTCCCCCCAAACAAAAAGTCTGGTACACAAAATGCTCGGTAAGAAGGCACAATCCTTTCGAATTTTTTAAAGGCGATAACACATGCTCACAGAGTCGCCAATTCACCATTATAATCTTTGGGTTCTTCGCCATCTTTCAGCAGTCGTCCAACTATCGGATACTTGACTGAAACAGTTGTCTTCAAGTGCCAAATTGGGGCATATCATACGGGTAAGAGAAGTATGCAACTTACCACATTATCTTTGACATATCTCTTAGGGCTCTACTTTCAGTAGATCTTGAACAAGATGCAAAAACCAAGGGAAAACTATTTCAACGATGTTTGGACACGCATTATTTACATAAAATTCAGTAAGGCAAGGTTACTACTGAAAAAAAAATCAGTACAATCAAGATTCTATTCTTCGCCAGATATCGATGTGCGGCTCATTCAGGAAGCTCAATATGCAATATATGGATATCATAATGTGCTGTAGATGATGAATGGTTTGATTTCAAAAATTTTAAGGCCTGAAAGGCATAATATGGCCGTTGAAACAGTAGAAGGGCAAAACAGATTAGAATCAGACCATAAACTTTATCATCTTACACAACCGCTGAAGACAATTGGGAAATGTGCATCTCAATCAGTAATTGTCGACAAAGATGTAAGGGAGTGTGACTGTTTGTCCAGAAGGAACTACAATTGTGAAATCTATACCCTGAGATCGATTTCTTATTTAAAAAGATATTCGACGACACCGAAAAAACACGCTTTTAAGATGAACAAAAAGTTATATATTTCACGAGCCGTCGTGCTGTAAATTCTACCGATCAAATTGCACAAAAAGCGTAAAATTTTCGCATGTATTTTCATGAGCCACATAAAAGCTAGGAATGCATGCCTGGAAGCTCGCACGGCTGCGCTTTTAGTCAATAACCCGTCTATCACCACGCTTCAAAAACTGCTCATAAATGAAGAATATCCAAATTCTTTTCTAACTGCTTTTGTAAACGTTTTGTAAAAGTTTAGTTTTCTGCGATCGAGCACGCACTGCTACTTTTATTGAAGTATGCAATCCGATCGGTGAAAATGAATGCAAATGTTTTTGCCCCTTTCTAACAGCGTGCAACTCCCTGATATTGATAAACTGATTTGAAATTGGGTACTGAAGTCGAACGGTGTACGTTGTAACTATCAAATTTCACTAGTGCAGTTTAAGCAATTCCCAAATTTAAGCTTCTGGAAAAGTAGAGAGATAAAAAGACGTGATACCGGTTATATTACTGCTTGTAAATTTGCCAAAGAGCGTAAAAACGAATTTTGAATGAACGATTCACACGAGCGGTCGCACCAAATCAAATCTGAACTTTCGTTATTTGCAAGTAATTTAGAAATTGCGCCAGCATCTCGGCACATGTCAACGCTTATTTCGGTTTTTATGCGCGTTAGTGAATTCCCGATTTGCAAAGCGCATTATCCGCCTGCGCAATAGTTACGACTCGGGAACAACTGAACTAGAGTTATGGAATTAAGAATAGTTTACACTAAGGACTGCTCCTGTGCTCAATTTCCAACCAATTTATCACCCCCTTGATGAGTTATAGGCAACTGATTTGATGGATGAGCTGCCAAAGCCCATATCGCGCAAGTCCATTAGCACACATTTCCAGCTGTTTACGCCGAATCACAAGCTCAACCCGAAACCGAGCTGAGGCATGCGACAACCTACGCAGGGGAGAGAGAAGGGAGACAGCGAGTGATAAGTGTAAATATGGGACCAGTAACTTCAGCTGCCTGCCGAATATCAGAAGCTCGGCGCTCCACTGCGTCCAATTCTTTGCATTCCGACAAGATCCCGACGGCAGCTTAAGCACTCTGCCAGCAACAGTTTCTACCGTGAAGCTCCGATTACAAGTTCTCCTTCAACGTAAGGAGGTCAGAAGCTACGAAATAGGGCTATTGACACCAGTCTCTCCCTTGTCAGATTCTCTTATAGGTGTACCGTTCCTTTACTGAAGTTTACTCAAAAAAATTCTAAGCGAATCAGGGCAGTGCACCAATCAAATTTACAAAAACTTACAAGCTAAACTTTCGCCCCATTCCTTTGCCTCGTTGAGCTCATAAGGTGGTAGGTCGCTGACATCATCATACTCGTCTTTCACTTTCTCGGTATCCATGGTCGCAAGGGCACGGGTCGCGTCGTGACCGGCTAATTTACTGTACGGCCCTCCAGGGCCATAAAAGTCCTTGCCTCTCGTCACATCATACACCTCAACAACACCCATGAAGTATGCAATGATAGTGTTGTTGACGAATGTCAACTACTTAATCAGCAATCCCATTTATTCGATTTTTTAAAGCAATTTATGACGTCATCATGAACATGCAGGCCTCGAAATAAATGCGTGTGCTGTTCGACGATCGCATAAGACGCCAAAATGTTGGCGCGCAACTGATGTTCGTCAATAACAATATGACAATATACTGGAACTAGCCCTATGTGCCTCGCATAACATCGATGCCCATATCGGTTGTGAGAACGCAGCAAACGGATAGAGAATTTAATGAATGCAGAAAAAAATAACGGCGGGAATACTTCCATTACCTTTTTGACAACATAAACCTGCAAGTACATTGCGGGAAGTTGCGGTTTTAAGGTCAAACGCCTTTTTCTGTATGCAGATTGTTAGCGGTGCAATGTGAACGACATTTTGATGACAGCAAAATCCCTCTAAGTTTGCAGTCCGTAATCGAGTTTTTTTGCGCCTAAACGCAAAAACTGAGTAAAACGAGTAAGCGCCTATATAAAATACGTAAACTGGTTTATATCCCATATTCAACGCTGCCATTTTGCATTTGGCGCACTCAGCAATCATCATATATTACAGCGTTCTCAAAACGAACAAATTTAGGTGCAAAAAAAAACCGATTAATAAACTTTACGATAACTTTCCATCAAGGAAAAGAGTAGTTCTCAAATGGAAATTTGGCCCTTGAGCTCTGGATTTATTAAGCATAAAATGTGCGAATACCGGAACTTGGCCAAAGTATTCGTTTTCGTATGGAAAGATTCGGAGTTACAAGCAAAAATTCCATCCGGAAAAGTCTGCTATATGCTTTTGTTTAACAAGCGCACAGGAAAAAAAGAAAAAAAAAAACAAGACACTAAAATTTAGAATATCGCATGGTACTCGAGCTCGATAAAGGCTGCAATCGTCGAATTCTCGCCACCTAGTTCGCAGTGTCACTCATCGGTACTAGCAGCGAAATAACTGTCTTCCGTAAACTGGGAGAAAACGGACGAAGAAAAGAAAAGCATGCTCAGCAAAGACGAGTGAAAACTGACAAGAAACTGATTTAAGCTCTACCTTATCACAGATCGCCAAAAGAATGCGTTCGTTATCAACGCCATTATATTCGAGTAGCTCAGTAACAGTAAAATCACGTTTCTTCATCGGTTGCGGTAATACAGGTGTAGCAGGGATTGGCTGATCCTTTCTCGAGAGTATTCGATAGATAACATATATCATGAACGCTACTATCAACACGTCTGTCCATCCAAGCTCGAATACGGACGCAAAATCCATCACCTGTAAACGATCACCTCAATCAACTGACCCCGTTGAAGCTCGCGCTTTTTACCATCTAACCAGAACACAAAATTATGTTACTAAATAAGCATGACTACACAGGAAAAAAGAAAAAAAAAAACAAGACACTAAAATTTAGAATATCGCATGGTACTCGAGCTCGATAAAGGCTGCAATCGTCGAATTCTCGCCACCTAGTTCGCAGTGTCACTCATCGGTACTAGCAGCGAAATAACTGTCTTCCGTAAACTGGGAGAAAACGGACGAAGAAAAGAAAAGCATGCTCAGCAAAGACGAGTGAAAACTGACAAGAAACTGATTTAAGCTCTACCTTATCACAGATCGCCAAAAGAATGCGTTCGTTATCAACGCCATTATATTCGAGTAGCTCAGTAACAGTAAAATCACGTTTCTTCATCGGTTGCGGTAATACAGGTGTAGCAGGGATTGGCTGATCCTTTCTCGAGAGTATTCGATAGATAACATATATCATGAACGCTACTATCAACACGTCTGTCCATCCAAGCTCGAATACGGACGCAAAATCCATCACCTGTAAACGATCACCTCAATCAACTGACCCCGTTGAAGCTCGCGCTTTTTACCATCTAACCAGAACACAAAATTATGTTACTAAATAAGCATGACTAAAGTTCGTATTTTTTAAATTTCGGTTATTTAACAGTAGCACTTAAAATTATTATACAATTGCAACAACAATTATCACCATAACAACAATAGCTGTCAAGCTCACGCTTAGGATTTCGCGATGGCCGACTCTCAGAAGAAATTTAAACAGTCACAATTTGTGAATCAATATGGACCGTCGAGAAGAAATGAAGCATTTTGAAACGTTTCAGATAAAGCTACATCAAACGCGCCGAATCGAGAGCAAACAACTCAGAAAAAACTACTTTTTTAAAAGTCTCAAATCTTTACAAGAATTACAGTATTCGCTAAGAGGAAAAAACAATGTGATACTTCAACAGAAACAACA
Source organism: Toxocara canis (assembly GCA_000803305.1). Taxonomy (NCBI): domain Eukaryota; kingdom Metazoa; phylum Nematoda; class Chromadorea; order Rhabditida; family Toxocaridae; genus Toxocara; species Toxocara canis. Next base: position 567,542 of record JPKZ01001951.1, on the reverse strand, counting down.
ACATATGTCTTAGACGAATTCAGTAAGTTGGTTACTTTTGCAAGTTGGTTACTTTTAAGTTGCTTTTAAATTCAGTAAGTTGGTTACTTTTGGGAATCGGACGCCACAAAAATTTTCCTCAAAAATGACGATGCGCGCACCCGAAATATCTGCATAGCTCCAGACAACACATCCCTATCTTTATGAGCGCAACTACCGAAATATTCATTCAACGACCAGCGAATTAATCGCGGAATAAGGAAATAAACACATGTCGTTTGAAACGTAAACAAATGGTCGAATATAGCTGTTACCAACTGAATGCAGATCCTACAACGAATCGAAAGCTACAGAATGTCATGAGCGCGCTTTTCAAATCTCAAACACACGTGATTGGGGGTGGGTTGAAAGGAGCGATAAGCTGTTCGCAAAAACGCCAGAAGGTCTTTTCGCTTGTCTTTGTAAGCATATATTTCTTAGCGGTGATCGTTGCTACCATTACACCACACTGTATTGCGAGATCCAAAGCAATGGAGAAGCGCCTCTAGCTTAAACGGTTCGAACGAAAATTAAAAATTATGAAATCGTTGCAGATTACTCAGTGAAGTTTCGACTTTAAAAGGCAGACATTTTTTGCCTGAACCAAAAAGTCAAGAGTAGCGTAGATTGACGAAAATTGTTGGCATAACAAGAAAATAACGAGGGAACAGATAGGAATGTGCGCCAGGAGCCCTTTGATGATCTCATTCAGTAAACCAGCTCGTGACGACTTTAGCCGACTAAGCACATTCATTTACTTGTCACGGGAGCGCCATAAGTATTATGAGTTTCATATGAAAATTTCACCTTTATGCCCTCAGGTCTTTTTGTCTGTATTTTTTTAAACTTCTAAATTTAAAACTCCTGGAAACTGCTGGGAAAGGATCGCAGAGAGCAGAGATGTGTGGAACTCGGTGGACCTGCGCTCTCACAGGGAACGACGACAGGTCGCAAGGTGATCGCAAGGTGAAATTCAAAACATTTGCTATATTCAGATGTGAATATGTTTGGGCTAGTTTGTTTGGGCCAACACTACGCGTTGCATGATCAATACGCATGGTGATTGGTTCAGATAACAATGACAAAGTGCTGAGAAAAGTTAACCAACGTCGAATAAGAGTACCAGCGAGTTTGGTAACTTTGCGTTGGTCAATTCTCGTGAATTCAATTTATTCGAAGGTGAATGATATGTGTATTTAAGTCATTGTAGGTTATGATGTGAAGTGAAAATAACATTTGCATATCCTCATATTTTAAGCTTTTCAAAATAAAGCATTTATTTTAGGATACTTAGCGCGTATATTGTACAAAAATAAGAGAGAGTGTTGCGTTTGCGTATGTAGATTTGGGTATATAATCTGGGTATATACATTTGGGTATATAAGAGGAAGATCTTCTTCCACAAAAATTTCAGGATACTTAGCGTGATTTCGAATCCTGGGAGCTGGAGTAGATTTTGAATCCTGAAGGCATGAAATAAGCGTTATCGCTTCTAATTATTAATAGAAACTAGCTGAAATATTCGTTTTTTCGAAATGCCATACAATTGTATACTTATTGTATGAATTTGTTTTTTAATAATTATGCGATTCGCGTTTAGTTGTTCGATATGCCCAATCGATAAGGATGCAATGCACGATTTTCAGTATTTAGAGTGCATTAAACGTTAAATTCATCACTAGGCTTGACGCAAATGAGCACAAAGTGCGACTCGATTTAGAGGCTAACAGGAAAAGCTTTAGTGATATGCTTGCTTGACGCTATAATTGCGCCTTCATTCGACGTGTACTTCCATATTCTTGTCGTTATCGTCGTTATTACTATTTTTTTCTGCATATTGCTTGCTATTTTGTAGCAATGCCATTCTGATCGTAAATGCTTGCTGCATGAAATCAATGTCTATCTAACATAATCGATTCTGACACTTAAATCTATTGACATTTACTGGATTCCCGGATCAAGCGAAGGAGAGTGAATATTGGCACTAATGTTTGGATAGTGAGAAATTCGAGTGAAAAGAAGTGAATTTTCTGAGTGCAGCGAGAGTAAACATGCTTTCTCCATTCGTTCAACTGATGCTGTTGTCCTAGTTTTTCAAAATGTTTCCTATTCTATTCGATTTCAAAACACTTCTCTCACAGACTGTTCTGTTCTCTTTTGTTCAGGCAATGTGCTTTTATTCGCCTTTCTCGCATCCAAGGCGCATCACGGGGTCGTTATGTCTTTGCATATGTCCATATTCGTCCGTCTCTCCGGCAATTTCAACTAAAAACTAGAAAAACTGCCGGCATGAAATTTGATAAGTTTGATGCAAAACATTGCGACTAGCCTCAAACAAAACTTGACCACGATTAATGGATTCTTCGATCAGTTGTGGTGCTTAGAAAATATACTGACTGGAAAGATAGGTAGGAGGAATCCTTGGCGCCAAGTTCAATTCTTTTTGCTGAATGAGTAGGGACGATGCAAAACATTGCAGATTTAAGCATATATTAAATTTAGCTCCGAGCGTAAATTTCCGATTGCAGAAAGAAAACGCTTGAAAGAATGTGCGGCGTTGATTTACCCGGGAAACTGGCGCCACCAGCGATAACTGTTCTGATCCCGAGATCAAATAGCTTGACTTTCACCAATTCACGGTGTGGGTCGATTGCAGCTTTTTGATCGCCGTTAGAGCAGAAAGGTTTTTGTGTAGCCAAACTGTCCTTTTTAGCTTTGAACATTTATGAGATAGAATTTTCGTTTTAACGAATATCAAATATCGTGCGCCAGATTCTCGGTTCATTTCCAACTTGGATGTTATTTACTGCCTTCTATTCTTGCTAGGAGTTTATATTCTTTGGCTATTCTGTTCCGCTCTTTCGAACAGGAACAGAACAAAGTTCGAAAAAGAATAGACATGTCATGATTTTGTGACTGAAGTAGTACGTTGTGCCGAAATCAAATACGTTCGTATATGCATATCTTTGTGCCTGCTCTTCGTCCGGCAGTTTCCACTTGTTTTCTTCGGACACCGAAGGTGGCTTTGCAAATTTCAAATATGCATATGGGGATTATGGATTAGCCTTTGCGCTATGCGTTGTTTCATGCTGCTTCATTAGCTTCGAAAGGAGCTATAAAGGCTTCAAGCATCGTAAAAAATCATATATGCAAGAGCATTTTATGGCTTGCTAGTAGGCTGCTATGATATGCGGATAGGCTGATGCTCGTATTTGTGTTCAGTTAAGGGATCAGTTTTCTGCGACTGATCCGTGGAAAATGTGAACCAATTGCGTGTTTGATGAATGCAGATTTCTTTTTTCGGATCTTTCGCTGACTATAACTCCACTCGAGAGTGGAGTTGAAGTCGAATTAAAAAATCGTTAACAGTGGACTATATGGGCCAAACGTCATAATTTTAGCTTCTTAGTTCTCAAGCTGAAGTTAACAGCAATACAAACATGCATGACGTCAGCACAATGTACTTTGCAAAAGCAAATTTTCTGAAGTGTTCAAAAGTAGACTTTCACTAAAATTAACTTGTACGATCGATTAGTTTTGTTAAAAATATAGTTGCATCGCCTGTTTCATTATTTGTTCGTAATTTATAAAACCGGCTGGACGAACGGGTAGACGGGTGAAGTTTCAAAAACAGTTGTTCTGGTCCGTTCCAATTCCGTCTCTCCGATCGACTTTAGTGCAAAAGTTTCTGCCATTCTTGCGGTCTTTTTTTTTGAGCGTAGAAATCTCAAGAAAAAAATACGCGAAACTTTGAATTTTTTTTTGCATTCTATTCGCTTATCGCTAGAGAGCTCATTATAAATAATGAAGCGTGAATGAGTACATTGAAATGGAGACGATTCCAAAGGGATGCTTTTGCTTGTTGAATTTAAATAATTATTGAGCTGATATTGTTTTCACCGATTTATCACAACAATTTCATGATTTTTTGTCATCATTTGTTCATTATTGGGGGGTCTTTGGATGGAAGTATTGCAATACAAGTGTGAGAGATAGGACATTGCCGTTTTAATGAGAACAGCAGCTCACGTAAAGCAGCAAATATTGCAGCTTCAAATTTTCATAAAGCTGCCAGTAAGTAAATTCTGAAACTATTCGACCAACTTTTACGTCAAGCACAGTAAGTTGGGACCCGTACAGTCTGATTAGTTCCTTCCACTCTGTGGCCTTTTGTTGTGCTTGGCCTACTACGTTGTGAGTCGTATCACAAATTACCAGCCTACTTACTACAAGAGAAGACCGTAAATTTCAGCACTTTTCAAAAGTGATTCTCACGCGGGAGATCGAGAAGAGCTTTGAAGCGTTGAATTTAGTGGAAAGCTGTTAAAATAGGCCATCTACGAATATGAAATTTCCAACACCCCCGACGTCTTTAGCCTTTAAATGTAACTAATAAAAAGGCTTTTTCACCCTTTTACTCCAGTTTAACGTTTATTGCAGCCTTAAATTGTGCTTCTCAAAATTTTATTTCGAAAGAGAAAAAAATGACTCAGAAAATTGTTCATCCGGGGTGAGAGGGAGAGAAGAGGGATGGAAAGAAATAGCAGTGTTCAACAATTTTTGCGTGTTTTTTTTCGTGGAATGTGAAAAGAGCTCAAGATTTTTTCCAATAGAAAAGCTTGCAATTAATTAAGAAGAAAGTTCGTTGAAAAAAAATTTCGAAAGATTTCACAATTCTCTTCAATTAAAATTTCCTTCGTGCAAACCGAATGCGAATAAAAGAATTGAACAACTTCATCGAAACAACATTTATTTGTCATTAAGGAGAGTGCACATCGAGTATTATTGCACTATAGCAATATATACCGTATTAATTCTATTGATTGAAATTTTTCAAAAGAAATTTTGCGCTGAAATATTTTCCTCGAAAATAAACGTAAGATTTCTTCGTACTATTTTGTTCAACCATTTTATGAAAATTGTAATCGTCGCAGGACTTTATTGTAATCCTCGCAGGACTTTATTGTAATTCTCTTCAATTAAAATTTCCTTCGTGCAAACCGAATGCGAATAAAAGAATTGAACAACTTCATCGAAACAACATTTATTTGTCATTAAGGAGAGTGCACATCGAGTATTATTGCACTATAGCAATATATACCGTATTAATTCTATTGATTGAAATTTTTCAAAAGAAATTTTGCGCTGAAATATTTTCCTCGAAAATAAACGTAAGATTTCTTCGTACTATTTTGTTCAACCATTCTATGAAAATTGTAATCCTCGCAGGACTTTATTGTAATTATCGCAGGACTTTGTTATAATCCTCGCAGGACTTTATTGTAGTCCTCACAGGATTTTATTGGGGGTCGATATGATTTATACTGAAAAGGTCGCAAAGTAGGATTAAGTTTTTTCTGTTAGCAACAGTATATTGATGCACAGCATAGAAGGGCAAGAATTTATGTACGGTAGTGGGTGGAGATGTAGTTTTTGTGGCCTATGCGACAGGTTGTGCTTTAATCGTCAATACTAATTGTAGGAAGAACACCTCTCGCTATGCTTCAATTAATGGAGGATATTTTAAACATATATTCGACGAGCCAAAACTACATCAAATATCATTATATGCTCTTTTACTATCGATTGCTAACGCATTATCGGATCAGCTTATATTGTCGGATCAGCTAGACTCTTTGTTGTATAAAGCCTTTTATTTGACCATAGACGATACCTGTGGTTTAAGAACTTCAAAGGTACGTTCATTCAATTCCTCTCGTCCTTATTTTTTTTTCTTTCACCACGGCTGGTCCCGGTCTTCATTCAATCGGAATATTTGCAGGACGTCTTAAGCGAAGTAGAATCTTCATTAATTAATTTGCAACAGTCCCCTTATGCGCTTGATTCAACTTTAATAGAATACACATTTCTTATCTGTTTTTCTTTTAACGAACAGACTGAGCACTCAACCGTTTGTCTTTTGCCCTCTTCATACTCCGTTTGAACAAGTATATGATAGGAATAGAAATGGGCATAAAAATACGTATATCGATACAAAATTCTTCTAGATCATATTAGAGAAGCGTCTTATTTACACTCTGTCCTTTCTCTCTCTCCCTCTCTCTCCACCTCCCTTTCTCTCTCTCATCTTCCTATAGACAAGCAGCTACTACACATTGCATTTACTTGCTTCTCTTTTAGTTTATGAACTTGTCCTTATGACTCTATTTCTGTTTTCGGCGTTTCCATGATTTTGGTTGACAAATCCAGATGGCTTTATGTTAATGAGCGGGAGGGGGGAAGTTAATTCTCGAAACGCGCGCAAACAACTTGCAAGGTATTGTATAACCAGTGTTTCTAGAGCGTGCGGTTACGTTCACTTGTGGTAGTAGAAGTGCTTTTGCCGGCAGAACGGTACAGTATAGTCGCAGAAAGTTTTTGGAGGTTTAAGAGCTTGGCAAGAGGGGGAGGAGGCGAGGGGAGGGGAGGGGGGAAGAGCCAGCGGGAATTTTCGAACAACGAGAGCTTTCTAACTGTGTGATAGATGAGCCTGATACGAGTTGGAGAGAAAATCATCTCTCACCTTGCACACCCTCGCTTGAAAGGGGAACAGTGACGAGTACAGTAATTTTTGGTGCTATACAGAAGAGCTAGCTGTACATCGTATGTGCATTGAATTTTAGATGAAAGCCGAAAAAGGAACAAAAACTGGCAACTGCTGTGATATTTTTGTTTTCACAAACAACTCACTCCAGATAACAAATTCACCGATTTGTCGACGATCGCTATACTGTCTAGCAACTTGCTTTACTTTTATTACGTCTTCATCGTTCATCCTCTCCGCCATCACTTTCTTGGTTGGTATTCTGTTCTGTGAAGCCAAAGAGGGTACAACTTTTTAACAATGAATGTTGTACACCAGTAGAAGGAATATAGAGAGCGATCTAATGTTGTTGTGGGATGCTGCACAAATAGAAACATTGCACGCAATTGCAGTATGTTGAATAAGCGGAATTTTGGCTATAAAAGCAATATTTTTTACATTTGCAGCAGCAATCAACGTCGTTTTCGTCAATCTTTGAACCTGCAATTTCCGAATCAGTCAAGTCTCCTAATTAGCTATAATCAGTCGTGCCTTTAAAAAATTACTTTATATGCGACAGCGACAATTCACTCATAATACTTTACCGGGCCGCGTCATTTATAACAGTTGACGGGTTGGAGGATCAAAGATTAGCGATGCATCTCAGAAGGACATCTTCAAGAATGCTCCAGCTCATGATGTTGCTGCTATTCTGTCAGTTAAATATCTATCGTGGAAGCGCTTTGACCATCGCGGTAACTTCCTCGGCCAAACAACTGAATACCAACTTGAACTGTTCGCCAGTTTCCACCATGCCACGACGCTGATCACGCAGATGCTCGAATGAACCGGCAATGTTTAACTCTTTCACACCTGAAATTCCAAGTCGTTTCTCAAATTTAGGTGAAAGATATAAATCTAAAAAATCAGAATTTTCTTTTTCTATAGGTCATATCTTCCCTAATGTCGGCAAACAACCACGTTTCGGCCGTCTAAAACATCGATTCTTAGTCGTTATCCGTTATATGTTCTAATACGTCCAATAATTTACTGATGAGTGTGATCTAAGAATGCTTTTACGCAAGGATGGTTGGTGCATATAAGCTTGCCCAACATGCGAAATGATATACTTTTAAGTTAAACACCAAAGGCAATACCAACGGGTACTAAGAGAAAAAAACTGAGTAGCATCGCTGCGTCATTTATCACAGAAAAATTCGACCACGTTAAAGCTCAATCGCATTGAAATTCAATGCCAAATGAATCAAAGCGCGTAGAAAAAACAAATTATATAGTATGAGCGAAATCTGTTTTTAAGAGATGCCCATAAGAAGCGCTAAATGCAGAATGTTACTTGATAACCCAGGTTCATCAAAAGTACAACAACCAGAATAACAGTAGGAACTGAATTTCATTTTTCGTTCTACCATTCGGATACAGGTGACCTCTTTGCAATACACATACCTCAATCTGTAGGCTATACATCAAATAGGTTTCAATCTGTATATCTATGTAATACGTACCATCTTTCATCATCCGTTTAGGTTGGGGGTGATCAACGAACAAAAACCAGGAAATATGCAAAAAATACAACATTAGCATATTCGTACTCTTAGTAATCTGATAGTCCATTGTGAGCGACCGAAGCAAAACTACCCTTATAGCTATCGTATATCGAGTACGTTAGACAAAGTAACAGAGATGAATAACAAGTAATTTGGCGACAACCTTTGGCGATTCTATTGAGAACGATATCGAGGAGACAGTAAGTTCCAGTGCGTCCAACACCGTCAGTGCAATGCACCACTATCGGGGCCGCACGTCCACGGTACGATTTGTTCACTTTTCTGCAAAGTGATGGTTGAGCATTATTCGTTTGTTCCATTGCGCTCCATTCTTCTATAACTCGTGAGCCATTCTATACTTCCTCTGTGCCATATGTTACTTGAGAGTCATTCAAACATGTGATATTAAAAGACGTTCATGATTTCCGATAGTTATTCGCTTATATGCGATCTTTTACAAGCCATTCCTAAATGTATGATCTTCGATAAGCACCGCATCCTTAAACGTGAACTTTGAAAGTCATTCCGGGATGACCATTCTCAGGCACATGATTTTCGATGATGGCTTTTACAAATGTGGTCGAAGCCAGTTGTATGCATACGACTCTTGATAGTCATTTACAGAAATCAACGAACGAAGGGAAGAGGAAATGTGAACGGAATGGTTACGACTAAGACTCATTACTGAAGATCAGTTTCATTTTCATTCATTTTTTCCATTACCGGCATTATGAAGAAATGCATTTCATTCTTCAAGTTTCGTTTTTTTTTTTCTACGTACATATGTGGAATTTTTTCTTTGTGCCAAGAAGAGACTATGGTACAGAACGTACTGTACGCTGCCTCAAGATATGGTAATTTAAAGATGGTTTTAAAAACTAAAACTCTACGCATATTATAAAACATATTTCAATTTCTTGATTAGTAGATATAGTGCTGTATAATATAGCGCATTTTTGAAATAGACGTATAGCAAAATATATAATATCGTCTATTCTTGGTGGTACAATATAGTACAGAGAAAGTATAGTGACCTCAAATTGCGGATATTGAAAAACACTGCATACATGCGTACGTTAAATTTGGAAAAGAAAAAACGACAATAAAGAGTAAGGATGTTGCAATCGAAAGAAAAATGTGAACACGGCTGCATGCTGCTTATGTGGCAAACGACCACTCGGATATCGCTCATTTTTAAAGTTCAATCCTATCTATATCAGTCATATATTCAAAAGTGCCTTTTTGGTTTGTTCTTTTTGTTCATCTATACCTTCCAACAGTTTTTTTCCAGGTGAGTGGATCGAAAATCATCGAGATGAAGGTAATTGGCAAAAGAAAGGATACAGTTAGATGCCTGAATTTGTTATTTTTGAAAACCGCTTTTGTTACGTCTTCCCCCTTCCTCCATCCATCCATGAAAGTGCTTTTTTTTTGGACCGTCTGGTATCCATGCAATTTTCGCTGATCCATCCACCCGCCATCACAAAGTTTTTATATAAAGAAAAAAGAGTAGGACCAAAAAATGCAGCCATTATTTCTGCTACCCCGTAATAATCAAACCTTGTAAATTGCTTCAGGCACTACAATTCTACCCGAACTTTTCTTGATTAGCTTAAATGCCAACTATCAAAACGTTCTTTTCGACGGTAGTCAATTTCTGGTCATTTTCACACAAACTCTGCCAAGTTTGAGTGGTCATGCACAAAGGGGTGTGGCGGAAAGAAGAGTGTGCGGGTGGTTGAGAAAGTTGTTGGGAGAAGGGATGGAGGGGACGAAACGAGGGGGAGATCGGAGAGTGTGGAAAAAATAAGGAGGAAGGAGAGAGTCGAAGGGGGCGGAAGGGCGAGGGTTAGAAGAGGCGCAACAGGGAAAGCGGCACGTCGCGTCCATCACTTTTGTGACTATGCAATTGATTCGATTGACAAAATTGCTCATCCACAAAAATGATGAGCGAAATGCGCCATTTTAGGTTTAGCGGTTCATCATAGGCCACCGCTTGGTTGTTTGCGCACACATGCTCACACACAGCCGAGACACTCCAAGTGTTGCACGAAGATCCAGAAATTCCACTATCCCGTCTTTTTGGGCAGCTGGATTCTCAAAGACTTCTTGTGGGATTCCACCCTGCCTGAAAATGCCCTCCCATCCAAAAAAAATCCCCGCACAACACTAACTCCAGCAAACATAACCACACACGTTTCGCAATGACAAACGCCAAAAACGGCACTCCAGGGAAGAGAAACTTCCATCGAAAATGAAATGAAAATCTCATTTGACGAACGCATTTTGCCTGAGTTATGCCTCTGATTTTTAAAATCGAATGCCCTGCGGCTTTTTCGCTTGCGTGCATTAGCTATTCAAACTACAAGCTCTTATATAACGCACCCGCTGTATACTTATTCTGTTCCTCTATAATGAGGTTGTTCTACTATAGCTGTCAGTATTTCGCTGCCGCATTTTGAAGTAACTTTCGCCAACTCTGTATGGGCAAATTCATCCAGTCATTTGATGTATGAGAAATATGCTTTATTGTTTGACTCATGCATGTGCATTTTCATGCCGAATCAGCTCTGATCACCTCGAGTCCTTGAAAATGCTGCTTAAACCAGCTGTACACTGTAAAATTCCTAATTGTCCGTGCATGAGCCTAAAATTTTTCGGGTAACTACAGCTCCCATTGTCGTGTATGAATTGCAGAAAGTAGCTGTAACAGTGGGAGTATGAAATTATTACGAAATTTTTCCATAGCAGTCATCGACTTTAATATCACATATACTTAGACGTGTGTCGCCTTTTGTTTTACGGTGTCTCGTGTTGGGTGAGATAGGGAGCTCCTGAACAATTGTTTGCGTTAACTAAAAACTTGCTATTTTAGGTGTCATTTGATAGATAACACAGAAAGGCGTTAAAATAGCGAATTTTTCTTTAGGCGAAACATTTGCTGTGGACGAGTGCGAAGCGACACACAAAAAGCACCTTCTAAATTCAAGTAGAGCTTTCGTGCTTGATGGAACTCCTTGGTATGGCCACGTCAAGTAATGGAATTGTGTGATTGTGCGTGTTTCGTTCGTTCTGAGATTCTTTAAATAGAACGAGCGCACAAGATAGTCTTCGCTCCATATGTGTTCCGAGACGAGATGAATCTGCAATGAGTTGTTAATTATCTTCGGGTTTCTTAAGACCAGCGACCGCAATGCATGACAATTTTTTGGCGCAAGAAGAGCGAATGCTTGATAGAGGATATAAAAAGAGTGCAAGAGGTACAAGAAGAGGTACGAGAATAGTGAGTGAAGGGAGCAATATAGATCCGGTTCGAATATTTTATTTGAAATAATGTTACTAAAAATCGTGTACAATTTTTCTCAGTCTGTACTCTTTGACTCATGTATCGGTCATTTATCATTCGACCGTTCGATTGTGGTACTGCAGATGACCAGAAGAAAATGCCACTATTCCTGGAGAGAGGGGGATGGGAGGGAGGAGGGGGGAGGGAGAGGGCGAGGGAGCGGAGCGGAAAGGGAGAAGGAAAAAAGCGCTGAAGAATGTCCCACCTCGAAAACTCCATGCAATTGTGATCCGCTCTCGGGCCAATAGCATGTGCATCTATGCTCCCGATTATCCTCTTCATCTGTTAGATTGACGATCAGAACAGCGCCCTAAAAGCAGTAATATTAGGATATGGCTGAAAACTGATAATGAGCTCTTTAAGTGGGCTTCCAAATATTTTAGTGACCATTTTATGCAAGTATCTGCATAACAGTGATATCTCTTTGAACGCCATTCTTCTCATTGTTCGTTGTGAGAAACAAAAATCGAATGCACACTAGTCTCGAGACTTTTAGAATATCTCTCGGTGAGTAAACACGATATCTCGGCTTCTGAGACCATTTGGATACTAAAGTTGAAACAAGTCAATAATAAGAATAATAATGAAAAAGGAAAAAATAATAATTATAAATAAAATAAGAATCTTTATGATGTTCATATTCCGGCAATCAGCAATCAACAATGCTGCTGTTATGTTGATACGGTAATAATATACGGTAATCTCTGAGAGCGCTCTCCAATTCTTTTTGATCCGTTGAACCGGATTATGCTCGAAAGTAGTTCAAAATCTGATAAACTCGAAAGCGTTTCAAAATCGTTGCATTGCAGTATTCAGTAAACATAATTGCGGTATTCACTCCTCGTGCTTCGTTGCAATTTTTGATTTGCATCGAGCGATGCACGAGATGCGAAGCCCAATCACATGGAAACCGTGAAAGCACCTTTTTATTTTTCTTTTCTGCTTTTAGCACTTTCTTTTTCGTCATTTTCTCTATTTAGCATTTCCTGTTAGCGCTCAAAACTTGTTCTCGTTTGTTCTTAGGTGCTCTTTTATCAGCGTTTCCCTGCTTCTTCAATCTCTTATTCTAGCAGTTCTATTCCGATTCCGGACGATCGCTCCGGACCAAAACCAAAAACGCCAGATGATAGGCCAAAACCCTGTCAAAAGCATTAAAGAAATCGGAAAAGTGCGAATCAGTTGAAAAGTTATGAGGCTTGATTCTTAAGGATGAAAAATCTTCCCGCGAGCAAATTACTGGGAAGTAATTAACCGATCCGGCTGGCTAACCAGCTTGACCTAGCCATTTGGGAGATTGATTAACAGGAAAAGGAAAATTCGAAAAAAAAATTAACTTGTTCAAAAGTTAGAGTGATAACAAGCCTAAAATTCCTTACAATCTTCTGCATAATATATATAGACATACAACACGGTAACGTTTGATATTGTCTACGATTATGTCACCGATAACAATGGCACTTAGTAGGATCCGAATCTCAACTTTTAACTATATGTCAAATTACGTAAAAAAACGGCGAAGATCTTCTCAACCTGTTCCCAGATCATTTGCCAGAAGTCAGCGGTAGTGTTCGGAAGTGGTGATTGCGTTGCAATGTAGGCCGGTTGTCTAGGATCACTATCATGAATCGCCGATGCATTTATGTAGGTCGACGACGTAACGTCCGATACCGAAGATTGTACACTGATCAGCGTATCATCATCTGAAACCGCTTAGGCATTTTCGAATCACAAATAAGCGAAATAATAGAATACTTAAGGACTCTTATTGCTGTTTCGTTCCTCATCGTTCTTTGTCAACTGTACATGTATATCTACCTCGGAGCCAACTGCACTTGTACATGTAATATGGAGCCAGCTGCACTTGTACATGTAATATGGAGCCAACTGCACATGTACATGTGCCATGGAGCCAACTGTACATGTACATGTAATATGGATGGTCATACATTTCACTGCTAATGATTCGTTGGCGATTGACGAAAAAAAAAGGAATATTGCCCAGCAAGCAATTGAATACGCTTGGGGCATCCTTGCTTCAGCACGGGTAACGACATAATACAAAATTTGCAAAATCTTATTCCAAAGTTCTGGTACCACCAAATGAAGTTTTGCTCCTAGCGGTGATATTAGCTCCGAAGTTCACACTTTCAGCGATACGTGCCCCAACAGCAGCTCCTATTTGATCATCTGTGTTGGTTCAGTCATTGCTCGTGTGATGAAATACACATGGAAGTCACTACCTATTTTAATCCACCCCGTTTAGTGATATATCTTTTTGTATTGAATTTGTACCCCTTAGTCGCATTTCATTTCACCGCAAGGCAGGCTGTTTTATGGAGGGAGTTGCATGAAGTGATGTCCTAAAAGAAGATTTAGGTCCGAGGTATCATCAGCTTTGTCGGGGTTCGTAAGGAGTGGAGGGATCAAGCTTGATGGGGGCAAAAGTTAAATTTAAGCGGAAGGATGCAAACTGCCTTCTTCAGAACGACGATTTAAATATAAAAGAAGGACTGTGTTGTCGTGTTGGAGCTGAACTCGCAGGTCTGTGATACGTCCGTGAACGTATCGACGCTGTATCTCATCAGAATAAACTTGTAATCCAGAAGTTACTTGTCATACGGTTGTTACTCTCCAAAAATTACTCTGGCACCATTTAATGTACAATTGCGAATGGCGACTTTAGCGGAACGTACTATTTGAAAGAAATATACCGAAAAGAGAAAACATTTCAAAAATCACTTGAAATAAACTACTTCTTTCTGTTGGGAGATCAGAAAAAAATAAAAAAAGTTATCGAAATGCATGTGTACCATCGCAGATACGATAAATGAAAGCCATTTACATGGTAGACAATTCGGATTTCTGTTCTTCTCCTTGTTCTGTTCCTGTTCCGCGATAGAGCTTACTCCAGCCACATTCGTGTACCCACTCAACGTAGACCATTGTTCCTCAATTTTTGATGGATTTTGAAGATACTCTTGTAGGAAACTCTGAAAAAATAAAAATACTTTTTAAATGAGGCAGTTGGGTTTTGAATATCATTTGCGCATAGATGCAGAAATAAAAGTATTGATGATTTTATGCTGCGACAATTTAACAAACGTCGTGTTTTGGAACGGATTTATTCAGTTTTAAGTTTCAATGCATTTTGAACATTGGGCTACGATCGAATGAAAATTGGATGGATATCCCATAAACCAGATCGAATCGCTTTAGAACGTAGGAACCGATTTAACTTCTTTTTGGCGACTACACTTTGGTAAATATGCTTTCAAATAACCCCTTTGGCAATACAGTCGCAAATATGTTCATGTTCTTAAAGTTAAAGTTTCTCGTACGCTGGACGAAACTTCAGATGACAATCAATGAAAGCTAACGGAATAAGTAGACGCCAATGCAGATATATTTCTATCAAGAGATTTGATATGATTATTGGTGTTAAGAACAAGACACGAATCACTCGGAAGGTGCCCACAAAAGTGCTCTCTAATTGATGATTTTTGTTGTTTTTGGGCAATTCAAAAAGATTCCATTGTTTTCTACTTATTTTTCTATACCAAGAACATTTGATATTGTTTATGAATATTCGAAAAACAATTTTGTTGCGACACTTACGAGGATAACATGACCAGTTGAAATGTCCATATTCGAATGTGAGATGGGCTCTTCGCTCCTGAAATTTTACGACGAATTTCCTAGCTACTTATTTGGAATCGAACGTTGAATAATTCTTCTATAAAGTCGTTTAATGGGACTTTGAAAATAGTGTGAAATCTAATTATGTTTAATATAGCACTATATCGACGAATACAGCCTACATAGATGATATACTGATAACGAAGCGTCTTACAAATAAACGTTTCTACCCGTTAATGAGGCTATCGTTAGTGGCTATGAAAGAATGGTTGCGAAATATCAAGGCCTAAAGTCGCTTCCGAAAGTCTACTACGAAAATAAGAGATGCAGTTATGTAAGTTGAAACGGAATAAACAACTAATTATACTAATTACCATGCTGGCTGGCTAGGCTAATGGATAAACTAAATTGTCATTAACCGTTCTTTACACTAGTAGATTTAAAGACGAATGAAAACGAGTGAAAATTAAGCTAAATTTTTTCAAATGATCTTCTAGAGATTTCCGGTTGGCTGGTAGTAAAATGATAAATGCTACTGATAAAAAAGCAGTCTTTATCTATTTATCTCTTTGCTATACAGAACATGTCGAACATGATGAATGTAAGAGTAATCCGTTAGAGTAACAATTTTGTATCCTTTAAAGTAAAAGTTCCTTACTCACCAAATTAACAACTTTGTACTCATTAAATTAGCAATTACCCATCCCATTAACTTAAAATTTCCTGTCTATTAAATTGGTAGTTTCTTCCTGCTTGGATTAACAGTTCCCTAGACCCAAGAAGGAAGCAACTTGAGGGAAATTATTCGTTGGCCATCAGTGCAATGCTCATGATTGCTTTCATTAACGTAAAAGCCGCCTTGAATGTTGACGCCTTAAACTCAATCCCTTAGAGCAATGCCCTTTTGACCATCCATATAATACTATGGCTATGGCGCTGCATCTGTAAATCACGAAAAGAGCAAAGAACAGAATTCAGCGATAATAGACGAACCATGAGGAAGTGCTCGAGTGCTTTGAGTTTGTACCACTTGACGGCTCTTGAGTGCTCATGCGATGACGACATAGATCCTATAAGGTTCTCACTAATTATGTGCATAACAATCAGCTTCTCGATATTTCGTGCCTACATGATTATTTTTTAATCTTAATTTCTCGCCTCACACTTTTCTTTAAAGAATACAAAAAATGATAATGAGTTGAAGAGTGGAATTGATAGGAAGTAAAAATCATAGTTCTAGAAAATGCCGGAATATGATACTGGAATAACTGAAATACTGGAATATGAAATGCTAGAATATAAATGATTGTGTCAATGTGAATTTCAATCATCTTGTAACATTCCTTCAGATCACTCTACTCAGTTTTAGCTCCGAAAGACAACGAATCCCGCGCCAACGTCGCAAACTTGCAAGGGATATCGTGGACAACATTCCCTGTTCGTATAATATTATAAATACTGACAAGAAGGTCAGCACGAGAAACTCCAAAATGCCATAAATTCTGCATACACACACAAAACAAGCAGAGATAAACCGGAGTTTGAAAGTTTTCTAAAAAAAGAAAAAAGAAATGAAGAAATGGTTGGACAAATTCATCTAAACATTTGAAAGGGAGCAACAGTCATAAAATTTAATGTTCCGAAGCAACCGGTTGGGAATTTTTATCGTCAAAGCAGGTATTTTATCGTTCAACAGATAAAATTATATTTCCAAACTATGCAAAGCAAAGTGGAAGGATCCATCTTAGTCTGTGATAGAAATAATGCAAAAATATTGTAGTATTTATGGAATTTGAGAATGTTAAGCTTTAGAGGTCTAAAACATGAGCGCTACACACTCCATGAGGAACCACAGGAGTAATTAGTTCCGATTTTTAGCAGTTTTTCCTTCACTGAAGCACCAAAAGAGGCACAGCTAGTCAAACACTTCATCTATATATGTGTGCATTTTTCGAAGCAACAGTGAATGCTTAATGTTCTTTCATTCAATCGTAGATGGGAGAAAGTTGTGATTGGATAGCAAAATACGGCCTGCGGCTAAGCTGGCAGCAAAGCAAAAGGGGGGAATAAAGAGAGAGAGAGAAAGAGCATGAGAAGCACAACTCTTATTGCTTGCTTCCTCTCGTTCATTTGAATGCTCTTTTCGCATTCATTAATTTTAATTTAGCGGCTGCATTTGCGCCGATATTGGCTGTTGGGATGGTTGTGTTGCCGCATAACGAGAAAAGAAAAAGAAGCGATATGTGATGCTTCATGATGCAAACCAACGAATCGTAGCAGATAGCAAATGAGTAATTCTCATCAACGAAACCCTAACCCTTCTCCTATAGAAGACTTCTTCGTTATCTACATTCAAACAAATAACAGACACATCAGAGACGATCGAATCAGACGTCTGAAAATGATCATAGATCGTCAAGCGACTATTTTATTTTATTCGATAAAGCGAAAAACTCAACAAATTGAGCATCCCTAACGGGTAATTCTTTCGAGCTCATTATCTTGTGGCTTCAATGTGTGCCTTTCTCTACTTAAATGTCTACCTCAGTGCAGTGATAATTTGTCTTTGAAATGAGAGTGAGAAAGAAAGAGAGAATTGTGACGAGAATATAGCATAGAAGGTACTAAAAGTGTTCGGTATGCTGTTTTACGAATTATTGGCTAAACGGTTGCCATGGTTTTGTATAACTTGCAATCATGTCGCAAGCGCGGTTGCTCATTTTTCCTTGTGCCATTTAGCAGCAGCATTAACGAGAAAACGTATACGCATATTAAAGAATTTTGACTGTTTTCGTATTTTCTAACAATTGACGAGATGGAAATTGTTTGGGTAATGAAAGAGTAATGAAAGAAGTAGAGTAACGGAAGTAAAGTAAAGTAATGAAGTAACGTAAGGTAAATTAATGAAGTAAAGTAAGGTAAAGTGATGAGGTAAAGCAAAGTGAAAAAGTAAAGTAGTGAAAGAAGTATTTGGGTAAAGGTAAATTTTGCGAGTGATCGGGTAAATGTGCAAGCGAAAAGATAGTGACACCAGCCTTTATTAGAATCGTAATAAATTTGAGCATAAGTATATCTATGTGGTGCATCAAGCATCAAGAAAAAAGCACCATCAGAAGTAGTCGATCACCTTATTACATGAGCACGACCGTGGTTTGGTTTAAACCGCTTGTTCAGCTGATGGGTTAACTGTTCAACCGACCCATCTAACCGTTGCTTAAGCAAGGATATCTTGCTCACAACCAATAGCGAGTTTGCCTAAGGTGTTAAATGTGCCCAACGAGAAGATGCCAATAGCACACGGAGAGTTTCGTCAACCTCTTTCGAAATTCCTCATTGCAAGACACTCGTATGAACGTAAAAACTTGTTGCATTAGGTGAACAATATGGGAATTTGTTTGATAGCCAGTGCTCCAAGTTTAGCCTTAGCTTTAGAAAATCATTATAATACGAACAATGCATCGAATTTAGGTTTGCAGTGAGGAGATCCTCGGTCAAAATATTCGTTTTCTTTCAAAAAAAAACCGGTGAAACGTCTTTAGACATCTACCCCAAAAAAAAAGTTCCATCCATTTTTCCTAGAAAATTATGAAGCACACGAAAAAAATCACTGAACATAGAGATAGATGAATTTACCCATTCGTGCACTGGTTTGCCGATCACCTTGGTGCTTCAAAAACTTCTTTCTTTATACCACTTTAAGAAGTTAGTTTAACATGTGGTCTCAAATCTTAACGCTCTCTGCATTATTAAAACTTTGAAAGGTGAATAGAGGAAACATCCATTGATGGTGTACTTGTTTGGTATAGAGTACGTCTAAAGGTAAACGTACCCGATATAGTGTCGGATTAAGCGAATTTATACCTGGTATAGCGCAGAAGGTTTACCCTCGATTTGTTCGGCCAACTCAGGAATAGCGGCCGCACGATTGTTGCGTTGCCGTTGCTTCACCTGATGCACGGCAAGCACCGTGAAGAGCGCTGTGATTGTGAATGCACAGATAAGAAGGATGGGCATAAAGAGACCATCACGACCGTTACTCTCCACCGGTATCACACCCTGCAAATTGTTGTTTCGTTCATACCTCTGAAGCCATAGCAAATATTTATGCTTGCAAAGAATTGAATTATAAAGTGGAACATACCTCTTCGCCATCGGCTATGCGCCGATTATGAAGCAAAATAAATACGTCGAGAACGGATGCAAATCATCCGTTAGAAATGAAAAGAATGCAAAATCGATCGATAATGGCTATGATTTGCAATCAGTGCTAAAATAACACAAGAAAATATGGAAGCAGCAACGGCTCCAAATAGAAAACAACGAATTGAGCGCAATACCGATAAAATCACATTAAAATTTCATATACTCCAATCCAATCGTTCATCGATGATTTCACGCAAAAGAACTGTGTTACTGTTTTAAATAAGATTTTCATTGTTGTTTCACCACGATTTTCCTTTTTTTTTCAGGGTTATTCTGCATTGTTTGGAATGAGCCACGTAGCCAAGAGAAATAAAAGTGTTCCACAAACTTTGCAAGCATTGCAAAGTGTTCCAGTGCAGCAAATTTCTTTGCAAACATAAAAAGTTGTCGCGGCCTGTGACATTTGTTTGTTCTAATGCCGGATATTCACGTAAACCACTAGCCAGATAAACGATGAAAACCAAGAGCGCATAAAGGCACGTTTCTTGTTGAAGACGATCGCAATCGCATGCGTAAATACGTTTTTTACCCAGTTATTTACCCGGATCTTCCCGTAAACGGTTTATCGAATCGATCTAGATAAGAGGTGCGAAAAATGAGAATGGGGTGAAGAGAAAAGCTGAAGAAATAAAACATGGCTAACAGCATCGATAGGCAAAATGATCAGATTGCAAGTGGTTGCAAAATGACAAAAAGAGAGGCAGTTGAGCATGGTTCAGATGTGGGATCTGGAACCTGATATAAAGAATATGGAAATCAACTAGTTTCAAAGTGACGAGAGAGGGAAATGAGCCGAAAACACGAGACTTTGGCTACATCATTGGGGCTTAGGACACACCAACAAGGGAGTAAGGAGAACGGGGGGTGATCGGTGGATGATGATCGTGAAACGTTTGGCGATAAGGTGCAAATGATGTAACAAAGGCAGAAAGAGGTACGCGACGATGGATGCAAGGAGGCGACGAAGCACCGAGCACCCGACGCTCGAAGCGTTCTGAAATGAGCAACAGCTAGAGCCTCTAAAACGAAGGCGCACAGCCCCGTTTGGTGTGCGGTGATGAAGCGCTGCCACGGAGACATCACGCCCAACGCTCTCTCAATTATATCAATTCGTACGTGCATCCGTTGATGCTTCTCGTCCATGCTAACGCTCCCTTGCTGCTCCTATATCTAATGTGTTAGGCTAGCAGCTTCAATGCCACACCCATCTCTAATTACAGCACATCCTGCACACTTTCACCTCTATGAAAAGCACCACTATGCGACAAACATATTCAGCGCTGACTGGTTCTAGTACGGTATGTGGCGGTACGGCTACAGTACGCAGTACGGTATCCACTAAGGGCCACTAATGAGCGTAAATTGATATAGCATACAAAGAGTCGTATTACGCGAAAGTTGCTTCTTCTTTTTTTTTGCAAATGCTCAAACAGTCAAGTGAGGACGTTCTCATAAATGGTGTGATTCTTGTATAAGGCGTACAATGATACTACACTTTTACTCGCAATGCTATCAAAATCGGAAACTGAAGCAGTTATCGCAGAAGACCGGAAATGTTTGCTTTCATGCATGACTACTCGTTCTTGCGAACGCATGATATCTTCTAGAGACTCAGTGATAAGAATCCTTGATTTTCATCTCTCATTCCTCCTTCGTAATTTAAATATGCAAAAGTCTAAGCAAAATAGAATCCATATTACCATGCGAACCTGACAAAGATTGTCTGTAAGGTGTGTCGCTATGCAACGGATTGTATAGAATAGGGCATTTTTTTCTGATTTGCTATGAAATCAGAAGGCGCAAAATTCTCAACTGGAATATGTCAATATCACTATATTTTTGTGATTTATGCATTTTTCGTCTCAGCAAAAGGACAGGTATAGGACATTATAGGACAGGTATATGCGTACGTATGTGTTTTACACACAGATATTTGTACGTGTATCACTGAGAGTTTTATCCCATCGGCTAGTGGAACAACTATGGCAAAACTTGTTCCGCATAGCTTACGACGACCTGGAGGAGGGAGGTCAGGGAATAAAATTTGGAAACGACTCAATGAGTTGTGAGTCATGAAAATGAACTAGACAATAACAGTAAATCAATGAAATAAATGCGTCAAGCTAAACGGCTGAAAAAGAAATGTGGGCTCATATGAGGCAGAATTTTGCAAAATTATAATGTGAATAAAATATTGCTTGAAGTTTAAGTTTCTAGAAGAAAAAAAAAAGTGGAATATTGAGAAAAACGATGAGAAAATTCTCTGGAAATTGTCACCAGGAGCGATAGTACTTTTAGATATGGTGAACGGTATGTTCGGGGGCAGTAGCTCAATGGTAGAGCTCCCTCTTCATAGGGAGAAGGAGGGAACAAAGAACTGCATATTTACGCATATAGAGATCGCGGAACTGAGGAGAATTGGATCAAGGGTTGTTCAGTGCGGTCTTTGAACATATTACGGCACAGAAGATGAGCCGAATTATTTGACAATTTCGGGCCCTTTATGCCTAAGCTCTACTACAGCTTAAGAGTTTCCACGTGTCAACTTTTAAATCGAATTCCTAGTAGTTTCTTTTCTTTGTTTCCTTCACACTTCAGGCAAATATACAAGATCTCTGGTCAGAACAATCATGCGTGGGCATGGTTGTCAGCTGCATCGATACGGGAATCGATGAAACAGCTGGTCACCAAACATTTCTGTTGGTCAGTCATAAATCGTTGTCCAAAGCCAAACATTCTTGATTTACTTATCGAATATTTATTCGATAATTTTTAATGAAATAGCTGAAAGCCTATATTTTGGTAGCCATAAAGCACGCATTTCCATTTGCTCTCGTTTCCGTTCGTTGCTCGATGGAAGCTGTCCTCACAATTTATTTTAAAAACTATACGTGAATCGCTACTATGATGTGTCCTTTAAGTCAATGTGACACTTGTTGCGGGTAGGCAGGAGAAAGAGAGGGGAGAGGGAGATGGGGGCGGCGGGGGGCGGGAAGGAAGGGTCTTTTAAGCCAACTAAAATAAATTCTTATCATACAAGACCTCTAAGCCAATGAATTCTACGATCATAGGAGCAATTACATTTACCTTAACAGTTATTTCGAAGTGAAGGGAAACCTATGAACACCTTTATTTCACTCACTTATACCACTGCCTATTTGCCACTGCAGCAGTGATTAAAGAAACATGAACAAAGAATCGTGTAGTCATTAGCCTTCAACGATGGTGTTTCTAGGTAAAAGTACTATATATGGAACTTGCTCAAATGCTCTATATATGCTGAAAAGAGTGTTAAGAGTGGTGGAGAAAAAAAGAACACTAATATGTATTATTACACACAACGAAATGGGCAAAGAAACTCAAAAATCACACAGATTTGAAGCTGTAATAGATGCAAATTAAGGAATGTAGATAGAATCCTACGTTTTGATCTACGGTTTACGATTAGGGCAAAAAACATTGAAGGCCATTGGCTTCTGGATTAGATAAAAGTTTTTGTTTTATGGCTAGAATTGTCCATTTAAAAAGTATACGGTTCACGAAGCGAAAATATTGTTCACGTAAATAAGGATATATCATTCCCATAAGTAATGTTAATCGCATAAAAAGAGACCTCTAGAAAAATGAATCAGAAATGTGAACCTCGAAGTACAACCAGAACATTACAGAGCATGAGTGAAGAGCCGATGGCCGAGCAATCTTCTTGCTCAAGTCATTTCGATGGCGGCTATTTGCTACATCTAAGTCTTCGAGTGTAAAGTGCCTCTAAGCATATTACCTCCGAAAAGCACATTGAGGGAATTATTAAATTTCGTAAGTGTAATTTACACCGTATAACCAACTCGATGGGGGGGGGAGGAGGAGTGGAGTGTTTAGAATTTGTAAGAAATATTCGTTTATGCTGCAACTCTCGCAAATAAGTATGTGAATATTCATGATGTGCGCACACTGCGAATTTAGTCAGCACCCTTGGAGTGCAAATAAGATCAACTAGAGAGACACACATCTACTTGGCATTTCATACCCGCAAAGTGCACTTAATGAAATTAGGCGCAACCCGACCGCTCGAATCATTCATTCATCTTTTCAAAAGAACCTTCGAACCATATCAATATGAAATTTTCTAATTGGAACATTGAAAAAGCCAAAAACTCGCATGCGGAGCTTGAAGTCTTTATATTCACTCGCTTTTTTTCTGCTCTACGTACACCTGTACAAGGTACAAATTAACACTGGTTTCTTTGCACTGGTAAAATCTACACCGTCTACATGGTATAAACCGAATACAACCAACCGTTCACCTATCTGCAGCGCCTACATACAATCGCATTCGCATCACGTACAGTATTCAGCAATTCGTATTGTGGCTAACATGAATTTTTTTTTAAAAAAAATAACCAAATATTAGGCCTACAAACTTTACCTTACAACTTAGTTGGTCCGCATAAAAGATGCAATAGTTATATCTTTCAATGCCCGTAACGAGTATTCTCTCCAATCTTTCACATACTTGTTCGTTTAACCTTTAAAAAAAATTATTTCCGTTATACTTATAAATGTGTCCTCTCAGCTTTGGCCATAGAATCTCTCTCGAGCGATAAAGCGCTAAAGAAAAACGATAGCGCATTCGTTCTCGACATTTTCCGACTGGTAATTTATTCAGATTACTCTTTGAGAGATCTTACGCACTCTTGGAGAGTTTATTTTGGCGATGCTCCAATTTAAAGAGCAAAATTAACCGAATGTCCCTACCTCTCACCACCTTCCCCCCTCCTCCACTCCGAGCATGGGGATGTTTCTTATTCGCTTTCGACTTACTACTTATATAATATGTTTTCCACTAAACGCTCTCCATTTAAGTCAGCTTTTCCACCGTATTTTCCCACTCCTTT
Source organism: Toxocara canis (assembly GCA_000803305.1). Taxonomy (NCBI): domain Eukaryota; kingdom Metazoa; phylum Nematoda; class Chromadorea; order Rhabditida; family Toxocaridae; genus Toxocara; species Toxocara canis. The sequence continues at coordinate 543,359 of JPKZ01001951.1, read as the reverse complement.
CCCCCCTCCCCCCCTCCCCCACCCAAACAACAATCACGCAACGCGCACACTCATGAATCGAAACTTGTATAGTTTGTGAAGTATCGTTTAATATTGAGAAGTGTTCTCGAATCGTTGTGAAAGCAGAAGACTTTTTTATTATAAAATATGAGCGAAGAGTAGAGAATTAGTGATTAAAACAAAAGCGTTGCAAAATAAACACCAATGCAATGGACCGTGCAAAACTTTAACATTGCACTCTTAGAGCTTATGCAAAAGAATATTGCAAAATGAAAACGCTCTTTTGAGGATTTTTTAAAATGTTATCGATCTCTTTTATGGACGTAACATTTCAGCGATATACCACTCTATACACAATGCACCACATTAATTAAATATCAATTTTTGCATTCTTTTTCTGCCATTTCAAGATACATGATAATATTTTGGTGACTGTTATTAAAAATGAAATGTTGCACTATGCTATTGCAGCACAAAATGCTTTGTTAGGTTTTGCAAATTGAAAACTTTAAAAAAATTTTTTGTTCCTCTCGAATAAATGTTAAGTGCATTTGTAGAAATTTTTTAGGAATAAATAATTTAACAAGATTTGCTAATAATGACTTTTAGGTAAACGACTCAAGAACATTTTTTAATTAAGACCTTTAAACAAATATTCTTTTCGATGTTCACTCTCTTATTTAATATGATCAATAGGGATAATAAATGCATTCGAATAGATAAGCTGAAAAAGATTAGGTGAATTGGTGCTATATTCGATGCCATAGATGGGGAACATTTGAGGCGTAATTAGTTTGGCTAAAAGGGATCATTTGAATGGTTCATGTAGCACAATTGAGAATGATGCGCAATTAACGTTAGATTTAAGCTTGCTTTAATCATACCTTCAAAAGGGTTCTTTTCATATGTTTGTTTCCCCTAGCAACAGTCAAGCTTGCCTATTATCATCATATGCGAAAGTCCACTATTCTTGAAAGCATATCGCTATTGCACGCTTTATCAAAGTTGTATGAAGCACACAAACACTTTTCAGTGCTATAAATAAGCAAATGGGAATACGGGCCAAGCAAATGATATGATATGCGCTTTGGCAATTCTACTCAATAGGCCAGTCGGTTTCTAAAGTTATCCTCATCAAGCAAACCTTCTACTAATGACTTGTTTCACTACAAACTGATAAAGGAGAATGTAGCTCGATCAATTTCAAATGCATGTAATTCTTTAACCCTAATAACGTAATATAAACACCCCCTCTCCTCCTCACCCCCCCATCGAGTTGGTTATACGGTGTAAATTACACTTACGAAATTTAATAATTCCCTCAATGTGCTTTGCAAAACGAAAATTTGCGTAGGCGCAAAATAAATCATAAGTTTTGAGTACGATATTTCTGACAGTGCTAAAACAAGTGGAAACCTGCGCTTGGTGGCGGTATGCGTTTTGGCCATTCACATATCCAACCAGTTAGTTTCATGGACTGCTTCCAAACGACAAAAATTCTAGTTCTAAAAAAATCCAATTGCTCGCATAAACTTCCTGCTTAACGCCTGTTTTCTTGCGATTCGAACGGTTGCACGCTCACGTAAATTCGCTATACTTTGGAAGGGCACAACATTTCCCGCGGGCAATGAATAGGTCAAAATTACAGAAAGGAGTAAACCTAGTGTGTAGATTCTATCTATGAAATGCCCTAATGGCGGATTTACTGGTTGCCGGTCTAGAACTATCAGACGAAGTGATACATAAGCATATGGATATACATACATACGCACATAACGACGCCGCCATAACGCCATTTGCATATTAAAAACCATTTCCTTCCCTCACCTCTCGCTACCACACCCCCCCCCTCCTACCCCCATCCATCCATCTCTTCCCAGCAAATATGGAAAACTCACCCTAACACATTCACTGGTCGCTCTTTAGATGTATCCGAACTACAACCGGGCAGTTACAAGGACATGGAACGCCAAAGGTCACCACGATACAAAGTAAAAAAAAATTGTGGCGATCCAGCGCTACACAACTTTAAAAAAAAATATTTACATCAGGGGACGATTTCTATTCCCCATAAGATAAGAATTTTATGTTGCAGCTCTAGATCTGTATAATATCACACTCTATCTCGAAGCATTATACACCATAGCGGTTCTATGGTACCCTAGCTATGTCCACTGACACCTTGTACCATTTGTACCTTATGTCCACTTAAAACAGTTATATTTTAACTTCTACTTTACTGAAGTTACCCACTTATACCAACCACCTGATGTGATAACTGAGGGATGATAATAAATTATGAAGCGTTTAATTTAGTATTAAAATGAGTAAGTTGGGAGAGGCTCGGATGATTTTAGGTGCTGCATTGGAAAATGTACGTAATACAGTGAAACCAGTATCGGTGTGCCATCCCTTTAAATTTTTTTTTCGATGAAATAGCCATATCGGACATTTACTGTACTGCAGATAGATGGCGGGTAATGGACAAGAACGATGTCTATAAATGAGCTAAAAAATTTCTGGAGGAACAAATAAAGACGATATTCGCAATGTAGTCCAACTGGATGTGTTGTGTTGATTCGACGTCCTTCTCCCCCAGCCTTTTCCCCTTCCCTAGTCACTTCTTTTTTTCAAATAGCTTCACCCATTTGTTTAGCACACATACAAACGACAATCAGTCCAAATGCTTTCCATCTGCCTTTTTATGTATTTTGAAGAATTTGCATTTGCATTGCACACTATTGTGATATGATGTGTGTATATATTTACATATGTATATCTACATATCTACAGATATGTAAGTCATCCGTATGGCATCTTCCACTCGACAAACGCTTTAGATTACCTTACGCTTTTCGATCGTCTCAACAACCGATTTTCTATGTAGTGCTTATGTGTGTTCTCCAAACAGCACCCTCGTTAGTTCAGTCTGTAAGGTGTTACGTGTACAAAGAGATGCGGTCAGTTCAGGGCGCATTCAAAACCAATGAACACTGATGGTCTATAAACTTTATTGCCCAACCGGCTGTAAACATATTGGTGATGAAGATGGCACAGGGTGGTGCACTGTAGAATAGATATGCACTGAAAAGGTGAATAACGGTCTAAAAATCATCGAAAATTTTAAGAAAAAAAACAAAACAAAACGATTACTGATCGGCACTCAAAAGCTGGGAATGTCATCAATAGAGGAGTATTATTGGATGAGCAGTGGGAACAGTACAACAGAAGTGTTGAAAAACAATTAAAAATGTAAAAAATAAAAGAAAACAAAACAGACCTCACCACTACCAATGCCCGTTTCATCGACTCGAACTCCCGACAATGTCTCGATATCCTTACGTCGCTTATCTGAAAAAAAAAAAAGAAAGGAAAAGTGATCGAAGAAAAAAGGTTTTTGCGACCAATAATAGATAAAGCATTCCTTTAAGAAATAAGATGAATATCTGTTTTAGTATTGTTATTTTACCAAAATAAGTTTCTAAAACGTATTTCATCGTGATTTCATATTCGATTTTCACTTTTATTTGCAAAAACTTTTAAGTTTCAAGCATAATTATATCGGTCGTTTCTTAGCAAGATCTTCTGGCTAATAACGGAATTGGCTATTCATAAGAACTCTATTTATTTAGATTTTATAAATTGTTCGTGAACTATTTTATTGTTAGCGTATTAAAGCCGTTATTGTGTGTTTCGTTTAGGAAAACAATTAAGATAAACCAAAATCGATTCAATTCAGTTCAATTCGATTCGATTCAATTCAGTTCAATTTTAAATAATACTTACGTAAAAGCGATATGAAACGTCAAATGGAGCAAACAGTTTTCTTTAATTGAAAACAATAAATGATCGTTTACGTTAAACGAACATTATCGAGTGAGAATTCTTTAAGTTGTTTATAAATGTGGTACTGTAAGAGGTAACGGTAGATATCCGAAGCAAAATAGCGAATCTTCACCTCACTGTTACAATAGTGTACATCAAAAATTACTTAGTGCACGATGATGAAGGCTTAGTTGGGAATCACAAGTACTTGAAATCATTTATGTAGCGAGATATCGATTTGAAACTCTTATAACTGAATATTGAAAAAGGCTCGAATTAAGTTCCGCTTAATGAGCTATAATTTTTAAATTGCATTTTTCTTAATATTTTTCTTAATATATGTTTTTTTTCTAACATTTATTCTCATGGCAAATAAACGTTCATGCAACGAATTACTTCATAAGAGTGTATGATCGTATTGAGCAAATTGTCGCATCGAACGAAAGTATCGTATGTTGCAAATTCATAACTTACAAACTGCTTCGGCGATCCCTTCCGCAGAATCAAGTTGTCGCTTTGCGTTACGCGAACGAACAAAGCCTGATCTGCTTACGCGAAACGATAGCTGATCGCCATCAAATCTGAAATAAGAGCTTTTTCTTGAACGATTTCTTAAATGATCCGAAGATTGCTACTACGATTCAATAATCACCTATACGGCGATCTCTAATTAGTCGCTTGCGACTGTCTTGTCCACACTATCACAATCTTTTAGCTTAATAGCGATGAATTTATATTATCCACTGACTCATGTCGTTAAATGCATACCTTTAATGCCTTTAAATACGAGCCGTGAATACCGTTAAATATATGTCGTGAATGCTTTTAAGTACATGCCGAGGGTCCCCTATTTTGCCCCTGTGCAAAATGACTCGTGAAGTAGCTGCTATAGTATGTTACTTCGAACATTATTAACTGTCCAGGTGAGAACATTATGAGAAGTGTTCGTTCCATGGACTCATTTCCATGAACTCATGTTTCGTCATCACTTCTTGTGATCCTAGGTGAAATTCTGTATGGGATGTGTTAACAGAAAAACTCTCGGATAACAAAGATCGCTTAACAAAGCAGTTCGTTAAGGTAGACCGAAATTACAAATGGAAGAATAAGAGGGGACCCGATATGCAACCCACATGTGTTATTGTTCAAGTTGCATTATCTATAACGACGTTTTTCGAAATTAATAGTGTGGTTTTATTGCGAATAATATTTTTACTTTCTACATTTGTGTTATTTTATCGTTGAAGTAGTTGTTGTCTCTCAGCTTGAAGCAGTTGACTCGGTTCGATACAAGGGAAGCATCTATATGGATACCAGAAGTCACTAAACTGTAAAAGTATTGAGAGAACAAGCATAGCGAAGCACTTTGCGGATTATTCTGCATGTGTTTACAGCAGATTTGTGTTAAACAGTTGTATTCAAAGGTGTTTATAGTAACGTTGATTGAGTTAACAGTAATATATACTTACTGGAAGTCATCGAACATAAGTTTGTTAGGGACAGCGATGGAGTTTTCCAGATATGCAACCAGCTGGTACAGCTGCTGTTCGTTGAGGTCTTTGGAGACACGTAAGTAGACATGACTACCATCGACCCTTTCTAGTGCTGGCGCTCCCTTCACTATTTTATGCTCCACATGTTCTAGGCCTAAAACATTACAATCGCTTTTGTACAAACCGATATAGCGCAAAACACAGAAACTAAAATGAGGTTTCATGAAGCTCTACTTATATTTGCGTGATGCCAGTGTCATTAACTAATTGGAGAGAAAACTTGCCGATGATATGACGCAAGAGAAACGTATTAGGCTAGCAGACTTGTAAGCTTGCCGATGATTTTGTCCAACTCATAAATTCAGTTTTTTTAATAGCTAAGAGCTAATGTTACCCCTCGAACCCATCGTGATAAGCGGACATGATATAAATGTGAGCATGATAACCCAGTTAACCATCCCGTTTATCAATAAACTCATCACCGATAATACTGTTCAATTTGTTCCTCAAACTCATTGGTCCTCAAACTCATTGGTCTTCAAACTCATCAGCAGATTTCGAAAACTCTCCAACTTTCTCTCTCTCTCTCTCTCACTCTCCCCTATCAAATAAATCAAGTCTTTCCCTGGAAAAAATTCGAATTTTTTCAACATTTCATCAACCGAGCACACATTTCATAAATGATGACTGAAACGATACTGATACTATCGGAAAAAAATTAACTCCTATTTTTGTGTTTGTTTTTTTTTGCAAATGAGCACGCTTTTGTCACGGTATTTTCATTAATATCAATCATAATCGGTAAAATGATGCTTCTGGTAAAGAGTACAATTTGTTCTCCCAGCTCCACCATGGACTCCAGAATGACAAAAAAACATCTTATGATTCATAGATTTTGCCTATTTGAAAAAGTCTCTGTTATTTAAGAGGAGAAGATAGCTTACAAATCTCAGTATCATTCCAAAAAGATGCGTTATCAAAGACGCTTATATGATAAGCGGGAACTGGTATATAATGTTCGAGAGTTCAAATAGGGATGCACTATCGAGGACAATTGTATTCGAAGCGTTACACGATAAAGTGCTCCCATTCGTTAGACAAATGACCGCTAGGGTGGACAAGATTAAGAGAATCGCTGACCTGTATTCGGGTCACCAAGATGTTCGATATCTTTTTTAAGAGGCAACGTTCCGTCGTCATCGAAATTCAACGGCACTGCTTCTTCCGCTTCACCTGGTCGCAGTACAGGTTCCTTTTCACTTGCTAAACCAACACATCGATTAGACCTGCCAATAAATCGTCGACTATCACTCTGTTTTTAGTATTTACATTTAAGCATCGATTTCTAAGTATCTATGTTGAAAAATGGGTGGCAGTAGCTTAGTGGTAGTGCTTCCGCTTCGCACGCAGGAAGATCTGGCTGCGATTCCCGGCTGCTTTCCTAACGGATCGCCAGCATGCTGACCACTAGGCGTTCCAAAACTGGTCAGAACAATCATGCGTGGGCATGGTTGTCAGCTGCATCGATACGGGAATCGATGAAATTACAACTGCCTTTGCATCCCTTTGCTTTGTATGTTGAAAGATATATATTTTAAATCTTTGATGTCCTTCGTCTAATTTGCTCGGTCATTTCATTCTATTATGTTTGAGCAACTTTTGCATGGCCATCGCGATATAGAGTTGTATTTTCTTAGCAATAGATCTCAAGGAGATTGTTCTCCACAGAGGATTCCCTTCATTATTATATCCAACTTTTTCCTCTTTCATTCAAATCTACATTTGCATATGTGGATGAGGCAATGTATTTGCGAATTTTGCGATCGCCTTTAACTACAACGGCACATACGCACATATATACTGGAGATAGAGTGTGATATGCAGCGTATTAAATACGAACTTGGCAATGCTAAAAGTCGAACTTTCTGCTAAAACTCATCGAATATTCTCAGTTTTTTTTCTTTAACAAATTGCTATCGATTTCCAAATGTTTGCTCATCATTTTATGAAGTTAGAAAAATTTATGAATTGCTGAAATGCTTCACCTAGCAGCAATTCGTTTTCCTTCTCCTACCTGTAAAGAATGACTTGCATCACGAGCAGGTAATATCACGCACAGAGTACACCGATAGCCATTTATTGTATGGGTGAAAGCATTTATTTCGTGAGAGTGAAAATTGTAATGAAATCGAATCAACCTGTAATTTGTTCGACAAATAAATGATAAGTTTAATGCCCTACTATAGTATGCATGTTCACTTTTTAAAGTAATATCCTCCACTAGCAAGTAACGTATTTTTGCTAGCATGCAAACGATCTAAGTTAGGGCAATGAAAGAGGAAAGAGAGGAGCGTGAAAAGAGGTGAAAAGTGCCTTGTGAGTCGAGGAGAGTACTTTCAAGGAAGCGGATGTATTTGAGAAGGCGTTCGGCTTGCTCATCATTCAGCTCACTGAGGTCAGGTACTTGCTCGGCTAGTACATCATTGAGATAGCCTTGAAGACGTGCCTCCTCTTCAGCATTTAGTGGAATGTCCACATCGTCACTTTCTTGCAAGCTCTTTGCCAACTCTGAAACTTACTCTTCAGCTACTTAATTTAATCATTCATACTTATAATAGACGGGGAGAGAGAAAGAGGTTTAGATCAATGAGGAGAAAGCATGCTTTTTTTGCTGAAACAAATAAACGAAAGTAATATTAGAAACATATCAGGAAAAGAAAAATGAAACGAGTAAAATAGTAAATGAACAAATGTGTGATACATAAAATATTAAATGAACAAATGTGTGACACAATGACCTCCGACATCGAAGGAGATGATAAGACCTAATAAGCAACATGCAATGCTTATAAAGGAGACAGCAAAAGCCTTCAAATATGACCGATGGACGCTTGTGGTGACGAATCGCCTCTGAAGGATTGGAGAGGGTGATCTCCTGACTAGCACTCAGTAACCCCGAAAGGGGATGGATCCAACGAGCAAGTTGTGATACAATGAATTTATGCCTTGCACGATAGGTGACACTTTTCTATACAGAGTCAAACAGTTGTTTTTAATGAACGGTTCGATGCGATGAACGAACATATTCGTTAAGAATACTAAAACGATTTCCATGTTGCCCATCTCTACTCAAGATTTTTAATGGAAATTAAATGCGTTTGTTGCCAGACGATATTCGACTTGTAATGGTGGCTTCTAATTAAGCAAAACAGACATGTAATTAAGTGAACAACATCTTAGAACGAACCGCAGGAAGTAAGCTTATTGCAGCTATAAAATTTATAAATTTTCATATATTATTGTCGCATACACTTAACCATTGTTTTCGCACAGTAGATGATTATACAGTGGCTGGTTTCTTTTCAAATAATCTAACGCGCAAATAGAATAACTTTTATACCCTCATTTGAGCCACAAAGCCCAATTAGCGGAATTAATTAATTTCAGGTTAGAGTCTGCAGTTTCTCGTTCACTAATTGCGATATCTTAGAGCTCTTTCAAAAACGGACATTCACTTCTCGCATGCGTACTGGCACGCATTCAGGTTTTTTTAAAAAACCTGAAAAAAAATAAAGTCTTACGGATATTTGATCATAACTCTTTTCCCATCTACCAGTCAAGCTTAATGTACACGTTTTTGTAAGAGAAAAGAGAGGAAAACGAGTAATGATCGAGACTTCTATTATTTTCACATTGGTGTTTAAAATGTTATGTCTACTTTAAACATGGTTTTATTTTTCTCGATTAGTATTTACATTTAAGCATCGATTTCTAAGTATCTATGTTGAAAAATGGGTGGCAGTAGCTTAGTGGTAGTGCTTCCGCTTCGCACGCAGGAAGATCTGGCTGCGATTCCCGGCTGCTTTCCTAACGGATCGCCAGCATGCTGACCACTAGGCGTTCCAAAACTGGTCAGAACAATCATGCGTGGGCATGGTTGTCAGCTGCATCGATACGGGAATCGATGAAATTACAACTGCCTTTGCATCCCTTTGCTTTGTATGTTGAAAGATATATATTTTAAATCTTTGATGTCCTTCGTCTAATTTGCTCGGTCATTTCATTCTATTATGTTTGAGCAACTTTTGCATGGCCATCGCGATATAGAGTTGTATTTTCTTAGCAATAGATCTCAAGGAGATTGTTCTCCACAGAGGATTCCCTTCATTATTATATCCAACTTTTTCCTCTTTCATTCAAATCTACATTTGCATATGTGGATGAGGCAATGTATTTGCGAATTTTGCGATCGCCTTTAACTACAACGGCACATACGCACATATATACTGGAGATAGAGTGTGATATGCAGCGTATTAAATACGAACTTGGCAATGCTAAAAGTCGAACTTTCTGCTAAAACTCATCGAATATTCTCAGTTTTTTTTCTTTAACAAATTGCTATCGATTTCCAAATGTTTGCTCATCATTTTATGAAGTTAGAAAAATTTATGAATTGCTGAAATGCTTCACCTAGCAGCAATTCGTTTTCCTTCTCCTACCTGTAAAGAATGACTTGCATCACGAGCAGGTAATATCACGCACAGAGTACACCGATAGCCATTTATTGTATGGGTGAAAGCATTTATTTCGTGAGAGTGAAAATTGTAATGAAATCGAATCAACCTGTAATTTGTTCGACAAATAAATGATAAGTTTAATGCCCTACTATAGTATGCATGTTCACTTTTTAAAGTAATATCCTCCACTAGCAAGTAACGTATTTTTGCTAGCATGCAAACGATCTAAGTTAGGGCAATGAAAGAGGAAAGAGAGGAGCGTGAAAAGAGGTGAAAAGTGCCTTGTGAGTCGAGGAGAGTACTTTCAAGGAAGCGGATGTATTTGAGAAGGCGTTCGGCTTGCTCATCATTCAGCTCACTGAGGTCAGGTACTTGCTCGGCTAGTACATCATTGAGATAGCCTTGAAGACGTGCCTCCTCTTCAGCATTTAGTGGAATGTCCACATCGTCACTTTCTTGCAAGCTCTTTGCCAACTCTGAAACTTACTCTTCAGCTACTTAATTTAATCATTCATACTTATAATAGACGGGGAGAGAGAAAGAGGTTTAGATCAATGAGGAGAAAGCATGCTTTTTTTGCTGAAACAAATAAACGAAAGTAATATTAGAAACATATCAGGAAAAGAAAAATGAAACGAGTAAAATAGTAAATGAACAAATGTGTGATACATAAAATATTAAATGAACAAATGTGTGACACAATGACCTCCGACATCGAAGGAGATGATAAGACCTAATAAGCAACATGCAATGCTTATAAAAGAGACAGCAAAAGCCTTCAAATATGACCGATGGACGCTTGTGGTGACGAATCGCCTCTGAAGGATTGGAGAGGGTGATCTCCTGACTAGCACTCAGTAACCCCGAAAGGGGATGGATCCAACGAGCAAGTTGTGATACAATGAATTTATGCCTTGCACGATAGGTGACACTTTTCTATACAGAGTCAAACAGTTGTTTTTAATGAACGGTTCGATGCGATGAACGAACATATTCGTTAAGAATACTAAAACGATTTCCATGTTGCCCATCTCTACTCAAGATTTTTAATGGAAATTAAATGCGTTTGTTGCCAGACGATATTCGACTTGTAATGGTGGCTTCTAATTAAGCAAAACAGACATGTAATTAAGTGAACAACATCTTAGAACGAACCGCAGGAAGTAAGCTTATTGCAGCTATAAAATTTATAAATTTTCATATATTATTGTCGCATACACTTAACCATTGTTTTCGCACAGTAGATGATTATACAGTGGCTGGTTTCTTTTCAAATAATCTAACGCGCAAATAGAATAACTTTTATACCCTCATTTGAGCCACAAAGCCCAATTAGCGGAATTAATTAATTTCAGGTTAGAGTCTGCAGTTTCTCGTTCACTAATTGCGATATCTTAGAGCTCTTTCAAAAACGGACATTCACTTCTCGCATGCGTACTGGCACGCATTCAGGTATTTTTAAAAAACCTGAAAAAAAAATAAAATCTTACGGATATTTCACCATAACTCTTTTCCCATCTACCACTCAAGCTTAATGTACACGTTTTTGTAAGAGAAAAGAGAGGAAAACGAGTAATGATCGAGACTTCTATTATTTTCACATTGGTGTTTAAAATGTTATGTCTACTTTAAACATGGTTTTATTTTTCTCGATCACTTAGCATAAAATATGATTCATACAATAGGAGTGATCTGATGTTCATTAAGGATCAAAACCAAACCAGGCAGTTGTTGTTGATTAAGAAGTTCGACAGCAGCCTCTTCAAGTTGTTTATCCCATTCGGCTTTCGCGGCAGCTTCATCATCATCATCCAACTGCACTACGACGGGTCCATTCTTTTTGGATAATTCGGTTTTCACTATCTAAAGTTTTACGCGATTATCCTATCAATTTTTCATATTATTTTCCCTTTTGGACTTTTCGGAAAAAAATATGTAATTTTTATATTATCGACAGCAATGGAATATTTTTTCACTAAAAAAAGAAATTTTTCAGAATCTTTTTTTCACTAAAAAAAGAAACTTTTCTGATACTTTCTGCTCATTAGATGAGATGCCGAAGCGGAAAGCAGAAGTAAGTACTTTTGTCGACCGATGATTACCTGGACGTGCTTTTTTTGTTGTGCACTTTCACCTTACGTACAAGGAAGACACATTCTCGTTATAGTAACTTGTTTTAAGGCATCAAAAAAAGATTGCGTTCATTAAGTTCTCATGAGCTTCTTTCACATGCAGCTCATTTAAGCGCTGCCAAGATGATCTGTTATCCTCGAAATCAGTCTTCCGTTTAAAAAAGTAAAATAGTTCATGAAAATTTCCGATGTTTTTTTCTCTCTCTATTCGTGAAAGTCTCAAGAATTGAAAATGTTTTTTAGAGCTTCAAAAAATAAGAGCATGAAAACATCAAAGTTTAAATTATAAAGTAGGATAAGTGTTTTGTTAATTGCGCATTTATGAGGTTTGGTGATTACAATAAAAATGAACCTTGACAGCAGCACATCACACAATGCGTCGATCAGAAGATGATACGAACCCCTGCAGGCAAAACTATGACAGTCTATCAACTGTTATTCTATGATAACTTCCTAGCTGAATCGCATCAGAATCGAGACCAATTATCACCTGATCATGTTATTCAAGTTCGCCTGTGATTAGGAGCTTACTGATAAGCATACTTTGCATGCACGGCCATGGAACAGATAGAAGACGATACTAAGAAAGTGTCATAAATGAGGATAGCAATTGATTTAAGTGGTTTGTAGTTCATATTATTTCATATACAAAGAACTGTACAATCTAAATCAATGTAGCTTCAGATACCCAAAATAAAAATGAACCTTGATAGCAGCACATTCATCGCCGAACAAGTCATCGCACTTGATTTTTTTCTTCAAGCAATAACTCTTTTACAAAGATAGTTACATCGATATAGGACAATCATAAAATTCATCATACCACGAACCAGTATTTCAGTATTTCAGGTTAAGTATTTCAGTATTTCAGTATTTCAGGTTAAGTATTTCAGTATTTCAGTATTTCAGGTTAAGTATTTCAGTATTTCAGTATTTCAGGTTTGTTTTTAAGTATTTCAGTATTTCAGGTTTCACTTACAAATCCAATTTCAACATTTTGCATACTACTAGCATAGCTTAGTTAACTAAAACATTAGCAGAAAGGTATTCTGTGATCGTTTCTGGTCGTTTTACAAGGCCATAGCTCTATTCCTTTCAAGTACAGATTTTTTTGCCGTGAAGATGCGTTCGTTTAGCTGCTTCAGAAATGCTTATTGTTACGGTAGGGTATCACGTGGAATAATACTGTTGAATTTGTGACAACCTAGTACCCTATATAATGTGTTATAACCAGACAAGATCTGGAATCAAATTCTTTGCGAATAACTCATTCATTTTTCTTCTGCTTTCTATTGCACCATCGAAGAAAAATCTTAATGTTAATATCGTTTTATAAATTAGTCCGATAATATGAATTCGAATTTGAATATGAATCTGCTATGAATTTGAATGGCAATATGAATTCCGATTCATTTTTGTGTTTAATCTCGAGAACAATGCGATAAAATTTAAAAATTATAAATGTAAGCATCTTAAAGTGGAAGATTAGTCGCTTAAGCGATAAAGTTGCAAAGTTGGATAGAGCTCATGAGTGCCGATTAACGTAGAAACGTTCTCATATACCCGCAAAAAAATAAAAAAAGAAAAGAAATCGGTTACACTTCGTGACAAAAGTTCTTGCTTTATTGGTTTGGTTTTTAGTCTTAAACACGAATGCTTGCTAACGAGAAAATCCTTCAGTATGAGCAAGCAACGAGTCCATAAAAACTCATTAGAATCCCCTAATTGTTGGCCGCCACTACAATGCTATGCAGTTGCATATTACTTGGCAAGTTTCTCTACTGTCCATAAACAGCTGCAAAATGGCGCATACTTTGGCTAATAATAAGTAAGCGCAAATGGGAAAAGTAAGCAAAACTAAAAGCTGTAATTTGTAGACTCAGTTTACGAGCTAAGTAGACGTATTATTAATAAATAATAATATGTCTACTTAGCTCTGGATCTTAGACTCTGTTTACGCATGGGGCCATGTATATAGTTGATTTCTTTTATTTTTCATACTTTTACCCGTGCTAACATGGCTTCATTTGTTTGCGGACCTGCTGTGTCTATCGGGGGGTACTACTAAAAACTTTTAAATTCAAAGTTAGCGGTAAAGCTTTGTAATGTTGCTTGTCGTCCATATCATGAACTCTTTTTTACAATTTTCCTTTATAAAGCCTATGATTCGTTTACAAAGTGTATATTTTCCTCCTTCCTCCAGCACTTTTTCAGCCTATAACGCATGTAGAAAGTTAAATACTCTTATTCCGCATGTTCCCAACTATCTTCCTCACCTTCCCCTTCCCCCGTTCCCCCAATTCCTCGCCATTCCGCATGGGCGGCCAAACTGAACTCCTTTACACTGTGCTTCCCACTTCTTTTACAATGTCACCTTTCTTGTATGCGTATATGAGGACGCTTTTTTGAAGGCGATTTTGGACAGAATGGGAGGAAGGAATGAAAAGGAGAAGGGGAATGGGACCAGAGTGCGGGAACCGTTGCTGTACTTGGGCGAAAAGAGCATTCGAAGTGACAGTTTTGTAAACGCGTGTAATTCGACTGAAATGTTTTTTCTCAGCGTACAAAAATCCTATCTTTTTGTATAGTCGAACGTTTGCAATACGCATCCTCTCGAATATTTCTACACCTACCTAATGAGCGTTTACACACTTTGAACGCTTCCCTAAGAGTGTGTTTCTCCGGTGAAGTAAATTCGAGCAACATCCGATGACGATCGCCGAGCTCATATTCCGATCTAGTGAATATTCCGAGCCGGCGGCATTCGATTTCGAGTCGCGGCTCACACGGTTCGTGTTTATCAAAAACAATAAGAACGCGTACTCCTACTTCGGCTTATTAATGAATCGCACAGAAATATGCGCTGCGATAACCATTCACGCATTCTTCGCTAATTAATACTGCGCTGCATGAAGTAGCTTGTTTATGTCCCCGGTTGAATAAAGCAACGCTCTTTCGCTTTCCTAATGCAGCTCTCTAGCACGCATCAATCTTAGCCGAATGCCTTACTGGTTGCCTCCGGGATGTCGAAAGAATAAACAAAATTTACTATGCACGAAAAATTGATCGTAGAGGAGGACGAATGAGACTGGAACAAATTCCAAAAGTGCATTTTGTTTCTCACGACGAATAAGTTGGTTGCTGTTGTTGCTTATTTGAATAAAACGATTACGGTAATGCGCACTGTATGGGTATGGTAGAGGTGGTGGGTGCAAACATTACATTGCAGCTTGAATGGGATGTTTGGTGATTGGAAATGATTCAGAGATATCAGAACTGATTGGGAGTCGAAATGCTTGTGCCCGGAGGTAAGAGATTTTGGAATTTTGAAAGGTATTCTGTGAATTCCACCGCTAATAAATTTTTCTTTCAGCGTTCACAAACATCTTAATTAGGGTATAAGCGTTCGTTTAACCAAACCAATTTAAGTCATCTCAGAGTATTTCGAAAACAAAAACCCCCCCCCCCCATTACCTCCCCTTCCTACATCCCCCATTGCCCTCCCTCTTCTTTGACAGGAGTGATACGAACCAAACGCTCAAATAGATGCAGTTAGCACATTTATTTCATTTTGTCACATTTGTATTTAAAAACATTTACGCATCCGACAATTCTATAAAAGTGGGCGGAAAAGTGCGATATATGCTGTTATTTTGAAATACCTCTGCATCTCAATGTTTACTACGTTCAAAGAACTCAGCTAAAAATTTTAATATGCAAATTACAAATATCAGCTTGCCTATTTATGCAGCAAAGTCCACTTTCTTCCCGTCTAAACTGTACGATAGAATCACGAAGAAAATGCATGCAACAGTCGGGATGAGCGCAACAGTAATTTACTGCAATTTCTCTGACGCTCGTTCTCAGTTGTTTAGTGTGTTATGAAGTAAAGCGAACGCCAATCGCTTGTTTTTATCCTGTAAGAGCTCCAATTCTTTTGGCTGCCATGCGGAATTTCAACTCTCTTCTTTAACCTTCACGCCCCTGTAAGGCTTATAAGAAGGTGAAACGATCGATGAACCTGAATCAGGCGCCATACGTTTTCTGGATTTCGAACATCGCAGAAATCACCATCGTATCGTAGTTGAAAAGCGACTGATAGTTTGAAGTATGCAAGTACACATTGGGTACGTGCACTAAGCCAATCGTAGCCACCAGCTTTAAGACGTGCTAATTCCAGTCTTAGCAGCTCGCTTTGCACGTCGTCCAAAGGCTGTGCCAGACTAAGGGCGCTATCGTCGCCGTTTGTGATGCATTCACCGAAAAGCCCATCTGAAAGTGTGTGTTAAAAAGTTACTTTCTTTGCAAACTAGTTACCCGCAGCGTTCGATTCAACTCAACTTAAGAGAACTTGACGAGTACCCAAGTGAGAAAAGCTTGAATGAATATCTACAGCATTAAGCTTCTCTAAGTGCTGTCCCTCAGAAGGTGGCAGTGTCCCCCACAAGGAATGCATGATGTGGCAGTATCAGAGCCTCTAAATTATGAGAGATAAGAAGAGTGGTAACAAGCTGTAAAGTAATCAGAAAAAATTCCGGTTATGTGGCACTAAATTTGCCTTAAAACGCTTACTAAACGTTCACATTTACTATAAATCCTCTACGAATATGCGTCTCCACTTCACATTTCACTAGAGAAAACAATTAAAATTAGCAATCCTCTTATCCACTTATGATCTCTAACTGATGAGTTTGGCTTACTTACAAATTTCGACTAATATTCCTTCCATGTTTATGCCGCAATCAAAATTTGCTTCTTAGTATAACAAACACCTCTAAGAAACTTAAGAACCTACTAGATTTTGAACATATAAGCGCGTTTTCATGACATATTTGTGACGTCATTTAACACGATATGAGAGTAAACTTGTATAGTGTAAATTTGGGAGTAAATGACGTCATGGAAGTAAATTTGAATAGCGTCATTTAAGACGATATTCGGAGTTGATAGCAGCTATTAAGATAGACATTTATGCTCTATAGCAAATACATAAAAGTTTTTGAGTGATCATCCGGTTAGGCCAAACATTGAAATGTTCACAATTGTAACTAGTAACGCGTAGATATCCCAATTAGTCCGTCGAACAACGTTAACAATTGACAGAGAACTTTTCCCTTTGCAAAATCGCTCACATTCATCGCTTAAAGAATCAACCAACTGGCATGAAAAGAATCTTGTTGACGTCATGCGAGTAAATTTAAAAGTTATTAAAATCGTCTCATTTTCCTCATTCAATATTTGTGTGCTTAAATGGGATCGTTTAAGGCATAATATTTCAGAACATTGCTCGACAACTTAAAATGGATACCATTATGACGGGATTGAATGCCGAGTCTTATTTATGACAATCTCGAGATAAGATGTTTTCTCTAAGCCATTTAGCAACTTTTAATTATACTACAGTACAAGAGAACAGTCGCCACCAGAAATGGGTGATTACACATAAAAATAATCTATGGAAAGAAATGCGCTGCAGAATTTATTATCAAAATGTAGATTGCTCCGCATTCCGACATCTACACTGTATCAGATATACACAAATACAGTACCCATCGTATTGGTCGTTCCATCGAATAAATAGTGTCACATCTAATAAATATGACGAATAATTCTAGTTGTAAAAATCTATATGAGTGACGATTGTTGCACAATGCGCTATTTCATTCGATTTTAGCCAACAATATTTGGGAATGATTATAAATGATATCAT
>JPKZ01001951.1:478289-494617 GCA_000803305.1 Toxocara canis | reverse complement strand
CACCTCCTATTCCTCCCTCTTCTTCGCATGTAATTCCACTTGTTTACACTAATACTCAACAATACTTTCGATTTTGCACATCTTCTTATTGCAATAGTACGACCTTGTCAAAAAAATAATTTCGAAAATTTCTTTCTGCTCCCGATCAGATTTAGTGAGGGATGCCCAAACAACCCTCCAGTTTGCTGTTCTCAACGAGAGCGACAGCCAATTGCAGATCAGAGTTCATCCCGTTACGCTTGGTTAAGATGATTTCTTTTTTAAATTCCTTGGATATTTCGTTTTTCTTTCCAAAAACGGAATGCTTGAAACTTTAAAAATAAACACTAAAACGCTCTTCTGAGCATATGGTATGGCTAGGACTAACCGTAACCATCAGGATCCCGCCTACACTACGTGGCGACCCTTGAATATTGTCTATTTCATTGGACCCCCAGTACAGAAACGCTGAAATACAGCAATCACGGATAAAGTGATCGCAGTTGTTTCCCCTATGATTTGACCCTGGTTTTCATTACTGGCTAATAGTAGCATCAGGCGGTTAGTAGCTCAGTGATACAGCTCCCGCTTCATATGCGGGAAGACCTGGGCTCGATTCCCAGCTGCTTACCCTACGGATCGCTAGCAGGTTAACCATCAGGCGTTCCGAAACTGGTCAAGACAATCATGCGTGGGCATGGCTTTCAGCTGCATCGATACGGGAACTGATGAAATTACAGCTGCCTTTGCATCCCTTTGCAGTAGCAGCAATGCTGAACTGTGCCAAATAACGTTCACAATGGCGTCAATTTACAAACATAGAGCTAGTTCTTAACGACTGCGTGATACGACCGTGAACTGCGTTCGTTCATAAAATTTCAGGACGGCATTTAAATAACTTTTATGCTATCTTCAGTGAACGGTAAAAAATGAAGTGACTAATGACCACATCAAACTATGCACCCTCCCCATCTGTGAATATTGCACAGCAGATGCCAAATCGGCTAAGTTCAACGGCTCAAATATGCCGAACAAATGTTACCATTCAAAAAGGATGGGCACAAATGAAGATGGAGGAGAGGTAAAAGCATATATCCCCCAAACATTTCAATGCTGGTAAATGCTTTTCGCCGAAAATCTGGTCTCAACTGTTTTGTTTTTTTAAATTTTCACTCTTAGCGGCGGCCTCCGACAACTTTGCCAACATCACGAACCGATCCACTACTCCTCCTCCCCCCTCTCCCCCTCTTAAAAATGCGCACTTGACTACGCATAAAACTGCTTCTTCAGATTTCGCTTTAGATGATGTCCAAAAAAATGAAGCCTGAACAGAAAAGAACTCTCAAAAATTCATGGTCCTGAATGAGACTTGGAATTTTTCATATAGGTATTCGTTCACAAAATACGCCCGCGGGAGACATTCAAAATAACTTGGTTCCTCAATTAATGGCCGCTCTCTCTTTAAAACCGTACCTTCAGCAATCATCAAATCCACGATCCTTCCCCTCTTTAAGCATCGCCGCTGCTCATACCAAGAGGCACCTGATCAATCACGCTCTTGCGGTTGAAATTGTTGTGTTCATCCAACTGTTCGAGAAATTTTATATATTAATCAATCAATACTATGCTGAGAACGTATCAAAGGTAGCATAAATGAGTTTTTGTGTTGAAGGTAACAAAAAACTTTTCAAAAAGAGGTCACATCAACACTTCTATTCGATGAGCTCTACGTGCCAAAAGTGAACAACATTAAAAATTTCCTCTATACAATCATTTCTTATAACCAACACAAGACAGTTTTGTGCAAGTTGGGTTGTGTTCTTCATTCGAGTTGCTTATGCTTGATGTCCTTCCATTGCTTTCCTCGATTGTGCTGCAACCATCGAACACATTTAACGCATATCTCATAAAATGGAAAAATGGTGAAACACTTAAATGATCCAATTCAATCGAAACAAATGCGAAATGAAGCAAACTGAGATGAAATTTTTAAAAAAAAAAAGAAAAAACTACAGCACTGAAACCACTTATGACAGTTATAAGGCTGCAAGCTTTAAAAACAACGAATTTAAGAATTAAATGTCAAGTAACAGTGAACTGCAATGAAAACATGCATATTATCATAGTGTCTACTCATTCGCGTTCATTTCCTTTCTGATTTATCTATATGAAAAAAAGCGTTCATTAGTATATATATGTGTATATGTATATATATATGTATGTATATACATATATGTATATATATATATACATATATGCGCTATAAAGGACAAGGGAACGGATACGTTAGTGTTTTAAAATAAACGCTTATCAATAACAAAATCAGCATTACGATCATTATTACAACTTTCAGTAATATTCTCGTCTAATCATTATTTCCGAATTAAAAATGTCTCTGTGAAATATCTATCTCTCTATAAGAAATAAGGTCCCAGCACAAATGAAACATCCAGTACTCTAGAGCACAAGATAGCATCACAGTCAGTCAAAAAATTCTATCTACAACCTTCTCTAGTCAATTTATTCGACAATTTCTTCCAATCTTATTATGTCTTTACTTCTCTGAGTTCGTAGTAATTCAGTTTACTTTTATTTAGAGCGTATCTCATGCCGCGAGTCCTTAACTACCTCCGTACATGAATTACGACTGTATTTTCTGGGCAAATTATCTTCGCTCGAACACCTGTGGGGAACTACTCAATAACGGAGAGGAGAAAATTGGTATCAGTCTTTTGTTGTCTCATTCAAGAATAATAAGTATCAATAAGACGCCCTCCGGTAGGTCGTAATTAAGAAGTTGCACTACATCTAATGAAAACCTACACAAACTGAACATTTTCAAGAGGCAAATATGAACAAAAAGAAAATTCAATTTTGAGGAGCAAAAATGTCTAAGGAAGTGATCTTTTCGTTTCTCGACAAAGCTGTTGTGCTGAAAATTTCCCGCAAGAAAAGCAAAATTTCTTAATTAAAACATTCTTGTCAACAATTTTTTTAGTGAAATGAAATGTGCTCTGAAACGCCATCCATAAACAGCCGCTCTGTCCAGTAGTTGATGGAAGCGGAAGCTTAATTAAATTCAATTTGGCTCTAAACTGTGTTGTTATCAACGAACCGACGAAACGCATCAAATGCCTGATGAGGGTTCGATCGAATTTCCAGCTACTTTTACTAATGTGAACCCCACTGATCAGACGTTACCATAGCTATCGGTGATCATTCGATTTGCTTTGGCTGTCCAGCACTATTGGAATCACCCATCTCGGCATATTCTGTGCTATATTTTTAATCAAAAACGCAGTATATACTTTATCAAAGAGCTGAAAAAAATAAAATTCAAAAATTACCATATCCCAATAAAAGTCGGTTCCACGGTTCAGCACTAAGTCGAACGCGAAAGCACCAACAACAGCGGCAAGGAAGAGAGTGGAGAAACGCCTGGTCACGTTTCTGTACAGCGCTGGGCCCAGTTTCGACAACGCCATTTCGATGAAGCTGATTTATAAAGGACCACTCCCTGGCAGAAACATTCCATGATTCGACTCAGCCAGAATTCTCATTAACCAAGCAATTTACTTAGGCGAGAATTTTCAGCACAGCATTTGGGTGATCACTGTGACACGGTTCCACTGATTCGTAGTAATGTTGCTTAGACTATATGTTACAAAGTACATGGTTCCGCACTCACTGCGTATTCTATATTCCATGAGTGTACTTCGTCTGGGCCATCAGAAAATGTGCAATCGCATAGGACTTGTCGAAACCAAACAAACTTTCACCGGACGGCTGAACTGCAACATTCAAAATATCACTGTAATGACAGCACGATACTGTACTACTATATCGCCTCAAATATAGGTCATGAAGATTACTGACTCCTAAAAGAGGGCGATGGTTCCAAACCGAATACCACTCGATAGACTCCCATCGAAGAGTCAATCAGCACTTTTCTATAATCAATTCAATGGAGCAATAAATCTAGGCGTGGTTGCACCTGTTGAGGACGTCATATCACAGCAAAGGGAAGCGCATTTCCACTGACAGACACTACACAATTAAAATCATAATCTGGTGATGAAGGGTTGGGGGTGCGAAGGCGGGGAGGGGACGGGTGATCGGTCTGATCCTTTAGGCTGGCAACCATATCATGGTCAACAGTATGAGATACTTACTTTTTTTTAAATCACCGGTCACGCCTTTCACAACTTTCCGAATGACGGTCCTACCTTACTTAGTTTTTCGATCATCGAGAAGGTAAGAGAAAAAAACAACTGAAAGGTGAGGAGTCAACATGATTCTGGTCTGATATGGGTAAACATTATACGGAGGAATCCTGCAAAATAGGAATGTTAAAAGTAATGTAACGAAATAGGCAAGTATAGATCGCTGTTTAGCAGCATGAAGCAGCTATTAAATTTGCCCTTTACGTGAACACTTTAAGTTTGAAGGCTAAATCAAAGATGTTCCACAGGAATCGCGTTACTTTTTCCAACGGAGCTGTCATATTAGCAAAACTACCAACAAAAAAAAACAACTATCACCAACACGTCAAAGGGATTGTTCACTAATCATTAACGACAAATTTATGACTCATTTACGAGTTCTGTAGCGGTGATAACTCTTAAATGTTCACCCATAAACTCTTATATAAAGGAAATGTTTTTGCAGACAAAACAACAGGACAGAGAAAATCGGCATCCATTAGCGATCACCGCTACATTACAGCGATCTACGCTAAATGTACCTAACACGCAAAGTTCGTTCGGTAAAATATCGCTGCAAGACGCAAGCAAAATATGGAATCAATTGAATCTTTCCGGATTTTGGGACCTGCAATTTGCCGACGAGGAAGGGCAGTACTCTATATTCGATTTCTATTCTTTTACCATGAGAACGTCAGAAGACGTAGCGTTCGCTAAGACGAAGGTCAATCTCTCTTAACCAAGAATGCATCCAAATAAACAGCACTAGTGGTTTTAGCTTGCCCTTTCAAGCCTGCACAAGACAACTGCAAACACATGTTTTACTTTACATATTAGCTCCTGGGCATCCATGTTCGGGAACTCTGAGGAAATGCAAGAGTATCTGCCTTCAGCCAACAATCGCATTACAGCCCTAGCGATATGGTATAATTTTCAGCTGCAACAGGACGATTACTTCTTGTAATGAAAACTACCGTGGAAGTGGGAGGCATGCCAAACCTAAAAGCCAAAGCAGAGGCTGTCGCCTTTGGTGCATGCCAACGTGCCAGTCTGAGTTAACATGTAGTAATGCTGGATTATTCATGACCTGAGCATTCAGGCGTTTTTGTTGAGTATCTTTGAAGTACGTTTTGCAGATGAAGTGCCTCGCGAATGAAAGCGTCATTAATATGTTCCCAGCTCATCTAGCTTCCTTTTAAAATTATTTGGTCGCAGTGTGTTTGGAAGTTGACGTCGGTCTTTGCGTCCGAATGATAGGGACAAAATTTTTGTTCGCGGTCTCTCCTTCCTCAACTCTTCCAGTTTTATAAAATGATTTGTGCCTCGCGAATGAAAGCGTCATTAATATGTTCCCAGCTCATCTAGCTTCCTTTTAAAATTATTTGGTCGCAGTGTGTTTGGAAGTTGACGTCGGTCTTTGCGTCCGAATGATAGGGACAAAATTTTTTGTCCGCGGTCTCTCCTTCCTCAACTCTTCCAGTTTTATAAAATGTTTTCGCGTTCTGCATACGCACTGAGTTCACAATCATTCATTGCCGACAAAGAAACAGCTCATTGATGGTTTTGGCAACTGACACTGTACTAAGTTCAAGCCATCAAACTTACATATGAGTTGTATCTACTTTATTACGGATGAGCGATGAAATAGAAAATTTCTAGTTGTTTTCGGAATGACTGCATCGTATCGTCTTTGATGGCGTCGCTGAATTGATATAGCTTGCGATTGCCCACTGCTCGCCTGCAATGTGAAATAAACTTATAGGAGAGAATGGTGAATCCAAAGGGTATAAGGCGCGGTACGCGTTATATGTTCGGTCGTGCGTTCCGTAAGCACGGAATTGAGCCCCTCTCGACGTTCTATCGCACCTACAGACGTGGTGATATTGTCGACATCAAAGGCAACGGTGCATTCCAGAAGGGTATGCCCTTTAAGGCTTACCACGGAAGGACGGGACGCGTT
This sequence comes from Toxocara canis, assembly GCA_000803305.1. Classification (NCBI taxonomy): domain Eukaryota; kingdom Metazoa; phylum Nematoda; class Chromadorea; order Rhabditida; family Toxocaridae; genus Toxocara; species Toxocara canis. The sequence goes on along the minus strand of JPKZ01001951.1, from coordinate 488,476 downwards.
TTCAACGTAACTAAACACGCGGTCGGAGTCGTCGTCAACAAACGTGTGCGGTCGGTTATCTTGTCATTTTCTTGTTGGTTACATCTTTGCCATGCATGAGTGCATTCCTCTCCTTCCTTTTCCGTCCGTAGAGTAACCCAGGTTCCTGTGCGGCATTCAGAGAATTCGAACTCCACTTTACCTAAGTTTCTGGTTTTCTTTTTCCAAAATTTTCGTCATTTCTTTCTCCAGAAATTATTTGTAAAATCTCAAATTCTCGAGATCTATAGGCCTCCAAAACACTGAAATTATTCTTACTTGTTCCTGTTCTTACCGCTCTGGCTTTCAGTGCGATGTCTCGATGTTACTGAGGCAATCACACGCCGAGCAACAGCCATCCGTTTGACTGTTGTAGCTAGCTGGGCTATCAGTGGTATGGTGGGAAGCAGCCGGGAATCGAATCCAGGTCTCCCCGCATGCGAAGTGGGGGCTCTACCATTGAGCTACTACAGCCCCCAAAACACTGAAATACAGAGCAAAAAGAGTATACGCATATAGAAGTGTTTATACGTGTGAATATTTTTCCAAGAACACTTAAAGTAAGTGCTAAAGAGAATGGTTGGCAAAAAAAAATGATGCATATGTTGCATTTATTAATCGTTAAAGTGTAGAATATCCCTCCTTGTCTGCTCACTGACAACTCTGATGAGCATCTTGAAAGTTTCGAATCAGCCGCTTATCATTGCCTTTAGTTTATCTTCGCTTTGTATAACAGTAATAGTCCGGATTACTTTTCATATTACAATATTACTAACACTACGGATCTTTTACGAGAGACTGGGGCAAGAACTTCTTGTGCTTTATTTAGTTTCATATGCCATCAGATTTGGTTGGGTCATGGAAAGCAGTGATTTCACCGCACCAGAAGTTTTGATATCATACTTTAATCGTCAGTGGTGGAGCATAATGTTCAAATAGAACAAACTATATGTTAGCGCTTCTGGTAGATAGCCTTCCACTAGTGGCTAATATATTATGAGTTGTTCGAGTGTCGCTAAAATAACCTTTGACTATTTGCACGTTAGTGTCTAACGGCCATTTTATCGTATTCTTTCTACGAGAATGATTGCTTCCGCCCTTATTTTAGAAGATCTTTTACTGCCATGATTAGAAGACCTTTTACTGCCATGATCACTGATAGTTGCTGCACAGTTCCGAGGGAGAGAAAGCGATTTTTTTAGATGGTAACCTCCACGACTGTACCTCCTCCCTCACAAATAGTGTGAAAAGCGTTTGTCTTGCGAGTTATACCTAGATTTTCATAGTGTTTAAACGCTTTCTTTGTTAAGTGGTCTCCGTTCAGCATCCATTGCATTCTCGCAGTAGCTAAATGTTCAGATGATGATTGTCTGATTTGGCTGAATTAATATAAACAAAAGGCCGGAACCGCACTGAAATCCAGAAAATGACGCCGCTTCTCCCTCATATTGATGAATTCGAGTCCTTCCCTCCTCCAACCCCTCGGCCGTTGTTACAGTTGAAGTTCAGTCTTTTTAATCTTTTCTCGCCCTCTAAAAATCGGCTGCTTGCGAACTGCGAACCCTGTACCTTTCAAACTAATAGTGTAGTCAAATTTTCATTTCTTCGGTTATCGTTTATTTTGTTGAAGTTAATTTCATTTGTGAATTATATTTTTTGCAGCAATCGCATAATTGCGAAGCACATAAATGTGCGGGTGGAGCACGTAAAACCGTCGAAGTGTCGGCAAGATTTTTTGAATCGAGTAAAGGAAAATGAAGCGAAAAAGAAGCACGCTAAGGAGACTGGTGAACGGGTTCCGATTGCGCGTAAGGTGCGTATTACCGTTTCTCTTCGTTTTCTCGAAAAAGCCGCTCTTTAAGCGAGTCTAAAATAGTCTCTTAGTCCGCAGCTGCGGGACTGATATGCAAAATGAATCGTAGGCGACATTTCGCCTGGACACATTTCTGTTTTGAACTTGCAATACGGACTGTGGCCAATGAACGGCAAAGTGAACTGAAAGGCTTGTATTCCGGTTTGAACGTAAATGTAATGTAACTTGTAACTCGTAACTTGTAGATGTAACTTGTAACTCTCACCCCAAGTTCAACGCAAGCGTTGGTCCTTAATTCACTCATTTCGGAAAGGAGAAATCTTTTGCTGGGATTTTTCTAAAATTAGGGATCAATTCCTGAAGTTCTTGTGACTGCTGTGCGTTTTGAAATTTTCATCGATCACGGAGGTTTGATTTCGAGGCGATTTGCTTTTTTTTCTTTACAGGTGATTTTCATTTTGCGAAGCATGAGCTTCTCATCGTCGGCTATTGTCTATGTAGTCGGCCGTCTTGATGTCGTCTCAGTTTGAATTTGAGTTTGGATATGTCTAAGTAGGAGTGCGTAGGAGTGAAGTGCAGTGATATAAGATCTGACGTCCCTAAACTTCGGGAGCCCTCGAGGCAAGGAGTGGCTTTTTGCGAGTTTATTTCTCGACGTAGTTGAGTAGGAGCCAGCTGGTCGAATTTTTCATAAAATTCTTTTAATGGTGCCTTTTCGCATGTTGCGATCCTTGCTAGGAAGGGTACAATATTATGCTAGCGTTTACATCCGATGCAGTTTAATTTTTGATGCTTCATTCAAGTAGCAGGTTATAGCTAATACTGGACATTATTGGGTCATTCGAATGCCACACGTCCAGTTGATTTTTCGTTTTGCGATGTTGCGAGTGTCGTAGCACCGCAGGTAGTGGCACTAACTTACGAAAACGCAGTGATAGTATCATTCTGAATAGCGAAATAAAGAAAGACTGCTTTTGTGGTTTGCTATATATATATTGGTTGGCCATATACCCGATCCCTTTATATGGCACTAAGGACGGAAGCCTTAGTGCCATATAAAGGGATCGTCGTCGTTAATGAGGATTGGTTTTCAGCCGGTGGAACCTCGAAAGGCACACCTTGTGAAGACGAAGAGCAACCCGCCGCAATTGTTGTGTCCGGTGCGCTTTGAGATTGTCGCTTAGGCGCTTGGTCGTCGGATGGTTGTTCCTCATTTGTATGTTGTTATTTGTTGCTGTGCAAAACCAATAAACCGCCTTCAGCGTTGTTCGGTCTCCGTTTACACCCGTATCACCAAACATCTGCAAAGGAATAAGGGCCTGCCGGTTCGCTGAGATCGTATATTGCAGCTAAGAATTCAGCGTGTGTTGGGGCACAATGAATGTTTGGCTACGACAAACAATACTGTTTCCGGTAAGGCGCGTCACCATTTAATAGCCACCCAGTAAGTAATGAGCTTTCGTGGGTGATCATGTTTTTATTTTTCCACTGGAGTGAGCGTACTTCGTGTAGTTTGGTGTTATAATGCCAAGGATATGGTCCCGCTGGCGTTCTGGGGCATAGGAATACAAAGGTGGAAATCGGCCGTAACTGACCTATTAATTTGTGATTTTCTGACATACTTCGGAAATATTTCTTCCACATTCCCAAGAATCTTGATTTACCCCCAGGTATTTCGTGAGGTACACTGTGCTGGGCTGTATGAAATATGGATTGTTATAGATCGTTTATAGGCGTTGCCAAGTTTTTCGGCTCTAACACTTCGTCCGCGCAACATAGCCTCACTACATAAACATGATGAGCTCAGTCTCGCTCGATATCATGGTGCACTAAATAGATGGGTAGATGTAATGCTTATGGGTTCGGCAACGTAATAGGTGATCAGCTGGATTGGGTGGAGTGTTAGCTGCTCCCGAGATATCTGACGGTGGTTGTAGGCAGTAGAAGCTGAATGAGTAACTCACCAAGGAGGTGGACCGTCAAAGTCCGTCGGATTTTTTCATCACTATCTTCACCACATGTAAATCTTTCCGGGCATCTTTCAGTGCAGGAAGCTGTGTGGGTGGTAGTATAACGTATGGCGTTCAACAATTCGCATGAGCAAAAAGTGGGGTCGACGATTACACGCATGATTTGCCCCATGCCAGGTGGAGTTTGTAGTTCATGATGGAAATTTTTCAAAAAGATCGAAAGTCTCTAAAACATTTTTTTATTACTTCTTATTTGCCACGCTTGAACGTTATAAATAAAGAAGTGTTTCACAGAAGAGGTGAGATACCTGTATTTACTGCCTCCCCCTCCACCCTTGCGTCTCCCTGACTACTTCACCGTCAGATTATAGTGTTTAAGATTCATTTGTGACTTTCTTGATCCTACTGCCTGCAGACCGTACTTGTCCGAAGTGTAGCGCTTCCGGCGCGCTCGAGGGCATAGTTTTCACGTGCTATTACAGATAGTTGTTATCAGTGATATTGAAGAAGGCTGAATTCGGCTCTGAAGTGTTAACCATTCGAGCTGTATTAGTTATGTCGAAATGATGCAAATAAGCAATAATTGTGCAGCGTTGAGATGAAGCACTCGAGGGCGGGACATCTCGAGAATGAGACACCGCCCTAAAGCTAACGCTAGGCCATCCTCAGCGTGAGAGACACATTTGAAGTGTTTAAAAGAAAGCATGCAGCCGGCCGGACGTAAGCTACAAGACTGGACCAACAAGAACCTCTTTGCTACGTCTATTGATGAATTTACTGGATATCAACAACAGGATGAATTCCAAGGTTGGCATTTAGAGATTGTTTTTTTTCTGTTTTTATATCTTTGAAGTNNNTCTTATTTCCCCCATTACAGTCTTTCCTCGTAAAAGTTAATGGATCTCCTAATAATTCGAACTCAAACAAGCTCGTGGCATTCGGATTATATATTGCTATAAAATTCAATCCGTCCACTTCGAACACGCTACTCCATCCAAATTCACCAAGTTCGATCCCTCGCCGAATTCAGCTCCTTCATTTGAGGACACCATTTCGCTCAATTCCTTCTCCTTCCTCAAAACCACTTTTGAAAACATGTTCTCCGTCTGGCCAGTTGAAAAATTAGAACAGCCGAAGTATGAATTTGAAGGTATCATATACAGTGACTGTACTGGTTTTATTTCTTACGCCGTTTCAATATGTATATATATATATATATTTGAAGATTCGTCTTTCGAACCTTTTGCTTCTTTTCATTTTTCATCCACAACACAAACAATGTTGATGCCATCTTTAACTAGTCAAAAAGCTACCAACTGTGATCACTAATCACTAAGTGATCACTAGGTATTCTTTAGATTAGTCGATAACTATTACGTTATGTACAATAGGCTTCATTGTTGTAATTTCGTATATTATAGAATTGCTTACTTATAAGCTATAAACATAAGTCATATTTTTATAATTCCCTCATTTCCGATAACATGAAAACTGTATTGTTGTCCCTTCATAGCGCTGTAATGAGCGAACGTTACACTGCATGATCGTAGGACGATAAATAATGACTGTATTGTCCTCCTATACAGTCCTTATTTATAATAAAGACAAAACGCTAATACAACCACTAGGTGATGGTTTTATTACTGTTTTGCCTTTCAGCAATGAAAACCAATTTTTAGTGGACGGTTTTAAGCTTAATGATTTCTCTGTTTGATATGACATTGGAATATCGTTTTCGAAAGCAATGATTATCGGATCGAAATTGAAAGTTTTTTTTTCTTTTCAAACTCATCGATCACAATATACGTTAAAGGCGTCGAAGTATAACAAATACAACAAAGGCGCTTTAATGATCGTAAATGATGGCGTTTATGTGGATCGAGTTTTTACGAGTGATTTCCGCGCAATTTCAAAATCACATATCAGTTATTTTTTACATATTGAAAGGGAAGCATGTAACCACGGAATAACGCTTTTGGTGATTTTTTTTTGCTAAAAAATTCTACCAATCAAGTCGAATTAATTATCTTTAACTTGCTAAGTTGCTTAGGCAATTTTTGTTTAAAGTATTTAATTAAATTTTTTCTCATTCTTAGAATATGTAAAAAATTCACAACAATTCCATTTAAAAAATTTACAACAATTCCATTAAAAAAATTCACAACAATTCCATTAGTTGCCATAAAGTTTTGCGAACAGAAAATCAACTGACTGGTCTTTCGTCGAAATTGGAAAGAAAAATTTAATTAACTTACCCTCTTTATACTTTAGGCGTCTTTAAAAAATTCAATTGATCAAATTTGTTTTCGTTTCAAAAATTTCCTCAAGTGTTTGAAACAAATGGATTTATATTTTGTATTCATAGAAGTCAACGTTCGTATGAAAAATTTCGCTCTGTGTTTCTACTATGCATGTACATTGTGTAGAAGAAGAAGAAGAAGAATAGCCTTTATTCACATGAATAAAGAAAACTGCACGAGGCAGTGAAATATATAACAAAACGACATCAACATAAATGAGGTTAGACAGGTACACGTATAGATAAATTGCACATATATACAGAAAGAATCGGATGTAATGAGCAACGAATAGCAAGGAAAAGAATGATGGGAAAGGCAGAATCATTAAATATAATAAAGTAAGCGAATTAAACGAATATGAAATTCAACTCAATAAATTAGATGAGCTATTATTCTGAGGGCAAATGAGTCGAGGCGACTCATGAATACAGAAAGATTCTGCGCCTCAGCGATTCTACAAGGAATTTCATCCCAAATACGGACTACTCTAAACTGGAAGCAATAGAAGACACTGTTCGCAGAACAGGTTTTACGTGCTAATTGATAATAATATATAATGTGTAATAATCATCCTTAATTGTTGCAGCAATATGACTGTAAAATGTCAGCGTTCTGGTGTTAAAGGACCCTCGCAAAATTCTTACTGAAATTTCTCGTACCTCATATATTTGTTGAGTTTTTCTTAGGTTATTTTCATTGAAAATGTTCATCGGAACTGAAACAATGAAAAATTTTAATCCTTATCGTAGTCTTATCGATCAACGTTCAGAAATATGTAAAGTAAACAACGTTTGCTGGATGAAATACTTTGTCATTAAATTCGATTCTATATCGATTCTTTCCGATTCTTTCTCTTCTTTTTGTTCTTGCATAGATTATGCGTCTATTTAAATATTATTGTCTTCCATTAGTGGTTTCTTGTGGGATTGTGCAAGGATGAGAAATGTCTGGAATGCTGGTAAGAGTTTTCTCGTGGTTTTTATTTTGTGATTTATGGCTAAATTAGGGACTTTCCCTAGCATTTTTGTTGAGTGCTTGCAGCGCCTTCGTCCCAAATAAGACTGCTCGAGTAACGATACCATTCTGCGAAAGAATTGTTACGATACGCTTAAGTTTCAGATGGTGAAGAAGTGGAGAAGGAAACAGTTGAGGATGCTCATGAGATCAGTGGAGAACCGATAACAGCTTTACAAGCTGCATGGAATGTAACGAATGCTATACAGGGAATGTTCATCGTTGGACTACCTGTCGCTGTTAAAGTTCGCTGCTTTGGTTTTTTCTCATACGCACTTTTTAATTTGTTTAAATGACTCGAAAAAAAATGCCTATCATCTTATGTACTTTCTTTTATTAGATGCCTAGAAAGTTTTTGCGCTCGTAACTTTCCCTAATCGACCTATATTAGAGACGTAGTGAAAATGTAGAGAAAAAGCGCTTTTTTAAAATTTATTTTAATTTTTTTTTAAAGGAGGTCAGTTTCAGTTTATTAGGGAATCGACTGAAAACGGAGTTATGCGATCAATTCCTTTGGTACTTCAGGACTGATAAACCGCAAAAAGTAGATCCCCGGATTCACTCCTATCTCAACGAAATCTCGTTCTTCATATAGGATTGCTCATTCCGACTATAGAATTTGGCACAATTTTCTTTCGCTTAAGTCCCACACCATTTCCTCAAAGTTAGCTTCCTTCCGTTTAAATATGTCATTTCAGGTAAATTATATTTCAGTTAGATCTCCCTTCGAACTAGTCTGATTCTTTGAATGCACCATTTCTCTCTCAAAAATTAAATCCCTCGTTTGTGTACTGAAATGACTGAAATGTCACATCCTTGAAGGAATAAATCCAAGCTTACAGTGAAGATGATCGATGATCATTGTGAGTAAAAATGATTAGAGCTAGAGAAATGTATACTTATGCTGATCATATTGAATGATTTCAGATAGGTGGTTGGTGGACGATTGGTGCGCTCATTGGTGTCGCATATATGTGTTATTGGACTGGTGTACTCCTCATCGAATGTCTTTATGAAGACGGAACTAAGGTGCTAATCGCTTTAATTATTGAAGCTAACTGCTCTGACTGTCCAAGTTAATCACCGTTATCACCATAATGATGATTGATCACCATAATCACCATTATCACCTTGATTCGACTCTTGCTATCACCTGAGGTTATGCGATTGTGGAATATTAAGGATGATACCCATCAAAGATCGAGACGAAACGGCAGATATTCTTCCCGCATTCGACATCGGATCTTTAATCGCTCACAATTAGCGAACTATTCAAAGCACTGTAAAATAATGAGGCACATAAATGTGAAAAGCGAAGCAAAAACTGATATTGTTTGGTAAATCTTAATCATCGATAATCGAGTACAGGTAGCACAACGTATAGATAAGCGTTTTATCTGATGATGGTGTTTTAAAATGCAGCATAGTTTTATTGATGCCCATGGAAATTTAAAAAGATCCGAATCTTGATCTATCACTATCCGGTAATTAATAACAGTTATCATGGAGGTCGATAAGATGCGAAAGATGGGAAGAACGTTAGTTTGCGTGAGCTCAAGGAAGTACGATAGCGAAATATCAGGAAGATAGATTGAAGATAATTGAAATTATGAAATGTGAAATAAAGACTTTGAAAAATATATCTTAGAGAATTATTCAAGAAGTGAACGTTCGAGAAAATGTGTATGTAAATATGAGGCGGGCAAATGCTTCTACACTTTAAAATTTTCCACTTTTCTCATTTGTCGTTAGCAAAGCTTATTTTGGGATGTTTCATTCACTATTCGAAGATATTTACAGTAACATAACAGCACTCTCAGTTCCCCCATATCATTACTAGTAACTACTCTTACTGATCATCTCCATCATCTTTCCATGTTAAAAAGTTATGGTTACTAGGAGAAAGTTTCTAGTTCTTTTTTCTCTCTATTTCCAGGTGCGTTTTTCATATCGTGAAGTGGCGGATACATTCCATCCAGGGATGGGACGTTTTGTTCTGTGTGCACAACTCACCGAATTGCTTAGCACATGCATTATCTATATTGTAATTGCCGGAGATCTGCTACAGAGTTGTATCCCTTCTATTGGTAACCTCTTATCGTATTATGTAACTTAATACAGTTGTCATAAATACCACTGAAACGTTGAAGGAATCGACTAATGAATAAACCTTTAACATGATCGTTTTGTAGGAATAAGAACTGGAAAAGTTTTGAAAAAAAAAACCAAGTGGGAGATCGATTAGACGAATACCTCTCCAGATGTGTCCCATCAGCAGGCCTCTTTCTAAATGAAAAGCACTTTGATGGCTGAAGTATTCAAGTACTTATTGATTTGGGCATATTGTTATACGTCCAATTTGTCCAGTCGCTTGTGGAACACACATCACAAGGAAGCAAACTGCAATAGTTCAAGCTCTCAATATAATCGGTATTGCATGAAATTTGCATATTTTTCAATCGCTCTTTTCAGTGCTGTAATCTCGAAGGTAGCCCCTGCAGCTTACAGAGCCCGAAATTTTCGTTTACTTTAGCAGGGGAAGTGAGGTAGAGAGACAGTGAAAATAAGACTAAAAATTTTCCAAATCTTCGAAAAATGTCTTTTAGTTGAATTGATAGAGCAGAAAAAGAGTTAGCTTTTGAGGGATAATTAAGGATAATTAATATAATTTGTAAATTAAGATAAGCCGGCATGGATGATGCTCGTAGCGACAGCACTGTTGAGTTGTGCTTTCCTCGATTCAATTCGTATTGTAAGCAATTTGAGTTTGGCGAACGCCGTTTCACATCTTATCGTGAACGCAATTCTCGTTCTTTATTGCCTTTCACAGGTGCGTTTTGCTCTCTTTGGCCATATTTACACAACTCGTCTACATTCAACGATATTATTTAGCTGTTATACGAAAATTGAGATTAATTTCTATCCGTTCATTTTCGTTTCATTAGTTCTTCATTAAAAATTCAAAACTTTTTGCGTTTTTCATTTTACTGGTTGCATAAAATGTAAAAAAAGTATGGATGTGGGAAATGATGAGTAACCAAATTTTTGTTAATCGAAAAAATTGTGAGGTTT
>JPKZ01001951.1:449232-478200 GCA_000803305.1 Toxocara canis | reverse complement strand
CACTTTAACAAACCCATAATTCAAAGGTCTTCGTTTAGAATAATTATTGTCCCACAAATCCGATTCTTTTTGCCAATAAACGCACTCGCCAATCGAACCTATAAACTCGATCTCCGATAAATCGATGATTTCATCTTTTAAACGGATCCATGAACTGAAAAAAAAATCAGGCCATCAGCAGTGATTTTGACAAATGCATGAATACGCTGAGGTAAACATGAATTCACGACGATAACGCACAAGATGAAAAACAAGCAATGGAGTTATTATTTAAATGATTTCCCTTACCCCTTCCACCCCCCCCCCCCCCCCCCCCCCCGAAAAAAAAAAAAGAAATTTGCAACAAAGAATACATTATATGAAAGAAATAAAATTCTAGATTTCTGATTGGGTTTGGAGTGAGGTGCCAATGTCACTCGATATTCGCACAATGCCAACAATGATTGGAGTGGTTGTTTTCGGTTATACTTCACATATTTTTTTACCTTCACTTGAAGCTTCTATGCAGGTAAAGTTTCAAAAAGAAAAGTAATTATTATTATTCTTGTGATTTATAAGCATAGCTGAATAGCAAAATGCTTGATCGTTGACCGACAAATACCTGGTCTTACCAACATCATTTTCCTAACGGTCGTTTCGAGAAGCGCTCACAGGCAATAAATTGTATTGTATAAGCTTCGATCATGACAGTTTTCGCCATGTTATTCATCGTATACTTTCGAAGAGTGAAGATTGCTCAGTAGTACTCGAAATGAAAATACGCAAAAGGTATAGAACTGGTTTTCTTTTTTTGCTTTACTATCAGACATTCAATTTTTTAGCCCAAAAATCCATCACCATCCATATGAATAAAAACGAATAACGAACAAATGAATCGATAAAAGGATGATAGGTTTAGGAGAGTTTCTATGATTATTTATAAATAAGGATATTATCGAGTTTTCAAAGGACAGTCGTTTTACTTTAGTGACTATAATTGCTTCACTTCGGTGTGACTAACCACTCAAACGTTACGGTTGCTTTTCCTGAATTCTTTTATCATTAATAACATTTCGGCTTATAAAGTTGTTTGATGAGCAAAGTATCCGCAGAAATATAGAAAAAGAAAAAGGTGAATTGAAAGTTGAATAAAAATTAAATGGATAAATATTATTTAAAGTTGTTTAACATATTACCAACAGTTATACGTCTATAAAATTCATTTGTTTTATCGGATATACTCTTATCATTCACTTATCATTTTGATTTCGCCAACTCTTTCACCTGTATTAATTTCAGGTATTTAAGTGTCGATCTGTTCGTTTTGTTGTATAGCTATTTTTAGGGTGCAATTACCCAAGTAAATGAATAATTCATTTTCATTATCGTTATCCGTATTTCTTGGCTTCTCCTTTTCTCATCTCATCGTCTCTATACGTTTCATAAAAAATCGCTTTTAAAAGTAGCCATTTCTAGAAGCACTCTTATGAAGATAATTCAAATCGTCGACATGGCGGCTCCTACTTTGTTATATGTAGTTTTCTGAGGGCGAAAGCCAACCAAATACTGAACGAAATGAAATCTCAAACTTCAAGATGCGTGCCGCATGTTTTTTTTTTCCTAACACAAATGTGCGTTATGCGTAGCGCTTACACGAACAAACGCTCGTCTAAGAAATGCGCCATATGCGTTAAAAAACGATACTAGAGTTTTCTAAATGTTACTTTTACTTTGGAAGTATAGTCATGATGATTAGTATCACTTTGTGTGCTAAACTTCGTATGACGTTAACGGTCAGAACAGTGTAATAAATCATGTGGCATGATCGAGAATGAAGTTGATATGAGGAATGCAAGCGAATGGGATTGCGGGTATTTGGAAGAGTCCTCACGAAGCTAATCACGCGTGAACCAACCGCTTAGCCAAAATCGATTCTTTCATTTGGTTGCCGCATCGCTACCAATAACAAGGACCAATACCCTAAACGTTTTATCATTTCTCACGTTCATTTCTCTCAAAAAATTACCCGTTTCTTTAAAAAAATTACTTTCTTTTATTCATGGCCTTTAAAGAAAATCATTTTAACATTCACATATTTATGTATTTATCTCATTTTTATTATATTTAATTAGTTTTCATATTTTCGCCATCAAACGAAATTAAATGGAAAACATTGGCATGACTGATTTGAGTGAGTGATTTTTATTGATCGCTGTTCGATGATAGCTGATATTTCAGAAAGGCAAATTTGAAGCGCTATCGGCGCTCAAGCTTTTCATCTGTTGGTTTACACCTACAAGTAAAAGTACGGGTGCTGCAAACGGTAATTGCCACTCACGTGAGCTGTGACTTCGATTTGTCTCATGGTTTCTTTCAACGACCATCTTAGAAACGTTAGACTTGGAAGAAGGACTGAAGTCAATCATTCGTACATAATGAAAGACCACATTGGCCATTACGATATGCAATATATTGCAGATTCGATCTGCATTAACGTTCATTTAAAAAAACGAAAAAGTAATTGTAACTATTCAGGATCCAAGAGAGTTCAAATGGATGCTGAAATGGTCTCATATTATCGCCGCTGTATTCAAGTCCGTCTTCGGATTGCTCGGTTTCCTAACATTCGGTGAACTCACACAAAACGAAATCTCCAATTCATTGCCTAATCAAATGTTCAAAGTAATGCTTTAACTTTGATGCTATTTTTACACAAGTTTTCGTCATAAATTAGGGGTTCAGGTCCTGTTCGATACATACACTGTGGGCAGACTACGTACCCAGTATATATATATATAACGTATTCCGTCGTATATATATTATATATATGTATATGTACATATGTATTGGGCTGGCAGTAGCTCAGCTGTGGAGCCTCCGCTTCACATACGGGAAGGCCTGGGTTCGATTCCCGGCTGCTTCTCCAACGGACCGCCAGCAGGTTGACTACCAGGAGTTCCGAAACTGTCGTGCATGGGCACGTTTGTCAGCTGCATCGATAGGGTAAGCGATGAAATTATAGCTGACTTTGCATCCCTATACATATATATATTGTACATATATATTGTATATATATATATATACAATAGAAACTCAAGCATAGAAAGCCGAATAAATAAATGTCAAATGGAGATGACGTAAATTGAGCAAGTGAACCATGTTTGATTAATTAAACGACTAAGTGTGTCTATCTGCATCGGATATGGTCGAAGCATATGCGCAAGTGTGCTAATAAACAAATGTGCAGCGTTATGAAAGGCGAGTGCCATCAAAGGCCTCGGCAGCCATTATTTGTCCTCTATGGATCGTCCTCTCTTGTGCTCGTCGTTTGCTCGCCCCAATAAAAATAAGCGCACATTTTTGGCTGTATCGGCCAGCCATTTGGCGAGCAAATTGCGTTTTTCGAGCCCAAAATTACGCCCCATCGGAATGTCACCATGATTCCGCACAACAAAATATTCGAGAATCTATGCATGCTATAATAAAAACTATCGTATAATTGCGAGTATGAAACCTAAAGACAACTGCAAATAAAAAACCTGCTTATCCCACCCAAATAGAACTCCTTATTCCAAATTGAGTCTATTGACTATGGGGAGGAGGGGGGGGGGGGGAGGCACGAAACATGAAAGATATATAATAAGAAAGCTTGTAGATAAAAGTTATTGAAGCTTGTACGAAATAGTGAATGCAATTATTAAATCTTCCCACCCAAGACCCAATGCAATTTTATTAGTTCATCGGGTTAAAAGTGCGTTATCTAACAGCTACTTCGCTGCAAGCGCTTTTCGTCGTTGCCGATGCTACGAGCATCAACGTTGTACTGGATTGAGGCAGAGGCCATTGAGTTATCGCTAGGCACCATTTGTTATCGACCGATTCGGATAGTGGCCTAAGCGTGATAAACAATTTCGTTTATGTTTTAAATAGTTTACCGAACTTTTTCTACACTTGGATTTAGCAGCTCTAACAAAAAAGTTTGTTATTTCGGCAAAGCGGATTGTTAAAATCAAGTCTATCGCTACAATGACTACTTATTTGGCAAGGAGCGCTTGATGTGGAACATTGTCCGCGCTATACGAATAGACTAGCAGTTAACCGAATAAGCAATAGGCTGTTGTATTGGTGACTGAAAAAAGTATAAATAAAAGAATACTGAATAAATAATCAACCCGAATGGTCTAAGAGGTGATTTCCCCTTAGACCATTCGGGTTGATATTTCTTTCCAGTATGAAATACAACTAAATAATAAAAATGAAAGAAATAGTTATGCTCAAGATAAATCAACGACTGTAATAAAATTCATTGTTAAAATCTTGCCGCTGTTGTTAATTGTGATAATCACCGAAATTGCAGGTTGTTGTAAATTTAGTACTTGTCGTGAAAGCGCTACTCTCTTATCCGCTTCCATACTTCGCGGCTGTTCAACTACTCAAAGACAATCTTTTTCTTGGCGTAAAGAAAACTCTTTTCTCAAGGTATTTTTAAAACAGTGATCTCATCAAGTCCTCTAATAATTTCATATTTGTAAATATAGAATTAAATCGCATACTTTTTGGCCGCATTCCATATAAATGATGACGTAAGGCGATTACGGGAAGAGAAGGTTGTAACATTCGTGCCGGGTTTCACGATGACGAACTTGTTCGATTTTTTAATCGGGAATTTGTGTTTTTTGCAAAAGGTAAACGCAAGAATCGCCAACAGGCTGACCATCAGGCGGTCAAAATTGGTCACAACAATCATGGAAGTGAAGAGGCAATGACCCTCAGTCTTAATCATGGTTGTCAGCTGCATCGGTAACGGAAATCTGCGAAATTACAGCTGCCTTTGTATCTTTGTCTGTAAACGCAAGAAACTCATAAACACGACGAACGAATAGTAGTTACGCTCTCGGCTTAAAGAAAAATGCGATTTAATTCACATGCATTAGCAAGCTTTTGCAATTTTGCCCATGAAACTGAATGTCTTCATCAGTGAATTCCCCTTAGAACATTCAGGTTGATATTTCTTTCCATTTTGAGCATTCCGATGCAAATAAAGTAGCTAGTTGATAATCATAAAAAGATTATACGTGCATTTTAAGGATTGTTTTTGTTCTGATGAGTTCTGGCCGACCTCGTCATAAAACGTTGTTGTTTGATGCATGAGACAGCCTCTTTGTTTGAACTGTGGCGGTGCTGTGCAACAACAAAACACCATAGATCGTTGCTAATGCTCACGCTTGGTACTCTCGTACCCGTTCGGTCATACGGTAACCCTCCCCATTGAAGTTACTGCGCTCACAGGGCCACTGTTATCATCCCCTTCCTCACCCTTCCCAAACCCCCCCGCCACCCTCCCACCTTAAGAAGCTCACTCCCAAAGGTAGTCTTGCTCGTCTTGAAGAGGACTATTCAGTGAAAGTGGAAGGTTGTTTCAGCTGTTACGGTGTCGGCAATACACTGCGTGAATGGGCTTTGTTCCTACGGATACTCTTGTTGCTGTTCACGCTAACTGTTGCAATGTCGGTTCCGTATCTTATCGAACTGATGGGCCTTATTGGCAATATCACCGGCACTATGCTCAGCTTCATTTGGCCTGCCCTATTTCACTTAAGGATAAAAGCCCAGTATGGTACTCAAAAGGATCGTCGTTTCGACTACTTTATCATTGGTGTTGGAATTTGTGTTATGACTGTCGGTGTATATTATTCGGCGATCGAGTTGTCTACGGCTATCAAATACGGTCAACGATAGTTGCATTCGATTTATGATTTACAAGTTTTCTTGGCCGACCGCTTCAACAATTTCAACTACAATCTGACCAAGACTTAACGTCGGCTTTCTTTTGGCTTCATTTATATGAGCATACCACCAACCTTAGAGAATGTTGAGTATCTGTTAATCGGGATTTGTTAATGCCAATGTATTGCAGCTCTAGCTGGGCAACAACAAATAGTTTAATGGTTCAATTTTTCAAAAACATAACCTCGCTAACAGACTCATAACATGCTCAACATAGGTTTATGTTTTAGTAACGAAAACTAAAAGCAATACTCAAATTTTGTTATAACATTACTTTTTTACTGAAGTAAGCAATACCGAAATAGACCAATCGAATATTTGGACTCCGCTTGAGACGGCTTGACTCCAAAAAATTGCTCCGTACATATTGCACGATCAGTGCGGAGCAATTCGCAAAATGTTCACAAGGTAAGAAAAGAACGCGAAACGCATTCGATGTAAGAAAACGGTGACGAAAATTGCTGAAGTGCCGAAAAAAAAAACTGCAGGGGAATGAAATAAATCGCTAATGAATGGGTGTTCAAGTTTGATCTTCTAACATTTTCGAAACAAGCAGACAGTTATTAATTGATCGAAATGAGTGATTTCCGTCTGAATCGCAGCCTAAAAGGATGGATGGTACAGAAGTATGTGATTTTTTTTGTACAAAGAATAAATTCTGAATCATTTCAATAACGTCTATGTTGTACTTATGTGTTACTTAACACTAAGATAGCCATGACGCTTAATTTTGATGCAATCAAAAGGAGGGGGGGGGCTTCAAAGGAATATTTTTGTTTCTTATGTTAAGAAAAATTATTTACTGATTATGACAAAAATTACTTTCGAATATTCAAGGCGATTTTTTGTTTTTTTTTTAAATTTTTGTACACAAATAGGCAAATTTGTGTTTCTTTTTGAATGCTTGCCGAGAGAAAACGTTGTTTATTGAAATATTTTCGAAATTTTTACACGTTCATAAAGGTCCGATAATTCCTTGCCAATACAAAATCACATTTCAACGAGTTTTGTCGTTTCAGAAGTGTTAAATTGTTAGGCAAATTTGTGTTTCTTTTAAACCAGCAAGGGTGCTTTGTTTTGGACTGACATCTTTATAGGTAATGGGTTTTATAGAGCTTATTTGTGCCAAGAAATACTCATGTCCTGGACTTATCTCATTCCGTTTACTATTTACACTTTTACTCGTCATTTTCAACGAAGCAAAAAAAACAAACAAACAAAATTCTCTGCTTAGCATCTATCGTTGCTACGATTGTTGGTCTTACTTGTTTCCTTAATTTCCCCATCCATTTGTAATCGTTTTGCCAAAGTTTTCATTACAATGATCGATTGTTCGCACATCGTGCATCGCACGAAAAGTAGCAGCCAATAATGCGCGACACTGGGTGCCAATCCAGCGATTATGTTAGCCATTTAATCGCTTTGTAGAGCTGTGATGAAAAAGGGAATTTCTTCATTAGTGGAGAATTTAATTATTGAAGCGAAACTTTTTTTTGTTTTCAAAGGAACTTTATTATCGCTGAATGGTGTATACTATCAGAAAGGTAGCGATTGAAAAGTGGGTCGGACCGCTCATTCACTCGTTTTTTTCTTTTAGCATCATCCTCGGAATTCTTCATCTCCCCTTGCCTCTCCCTTTGTCGCCTTCCGTCCCGAATTAGTAATTTGAGAGGAAGAAAATTGTAAAGCTAAAATTTACTAAAATTACTTCTAAAATACCCCTCTCCATTCGAATATCTAAACGTAATTCAAAGCGAATAGTGATGTTTTTATGACGTAATATTTTATTATGACTGTATCTCATTACATCCTTCTATATCATCTTTGTGTTGTCCTAAAGGTAGTTATTGCCAATCGACTGAATAAAGATTCGATTCGATTCGATTCGAGAAAGACCATTACGGTAAAATAAGAGTAGTAGCACTGTTTGGGCTCAGGATTAATGATATCGAATTGTTCTAAGCGAACTATTGATAGCAGTGCTGCGTTACATTGTGCTGAAGTGTGCCGATAAAGCATGATTACATGCACTTAAGGTCGTCAGCAATCGAATAACGCTAAAGGAGCTAAAGCCGTTCTAGGCCAATAACGTTGCCACATACAACCAGCTAGTCGTGAATTTAAAAATAGTACGTCTTTTAGGAGTTTATTCAGTGAGACTTCTCAGCTCTCTCACCGTCGCTCTGTCTTCCCTGCTCTGATCGCTGAATTGATGAACAATCGAGAGAGAGAGAGAGAGAGAGAGAGAGAGAGAGAGAGAGAAAGACAGAGAGGAGGGGAAAGGGGTACAACGAGCTTGATAGGTTTAAATGTATGATGTAAAAAATTTAGGTTTTTTAATGCCGAATATGCTTGCTTAGTTTGCATGTTTTTGTCAAGAAATGAGCAGTTTTGGTCATAAATATAAAGGCAAACAATTGGCACAATTTAACAATCGAAACAATAGAAAGCGGATCCGGTCACATAAGAAAATATCATATAATCTTAAATACTGTGATCCTTGCCTAACTTGTGAAATACAATCAACATCAGTCGTATGGTATTCGTAACCAGTCTACCATTTCCAATCATTTTTTTTTTAAATATTGAGGAATGCAGTCGCTATATAGTTGTATCTGTTTTCCGATGATGTGACCTTACAACCTCAATTATTAGCACTTGTGAGCATCGCTTTCGCAATTAAGTCATTAGCATTTTCTTGGCCAATTAATTGCAAGCAAAGAAACTTCATCGGCCACAATACACTATAGTTGAATGTTGTTCTAGTTAAATTCAACTTCTTAATTCCTCGACAAACGAATTCGTAAAACGCTTAACTCGGTCAAATGCAGTTCCCCCCCCCCCCTACCCCCTCCGTTTTACGTGTTGTTACGTCCGACAGATTCACATGGAATTAGACTATCGTCGAATTTTACCCCTTTCTTTAACGAATATCACCTCGTCCAAGCTTTTCTCATATTTTCGCTCTTCCCTCTGAAATGTCCGAACCCACGCGGTTTAATGCTCTTGAATTCTCGATATTATGGTGTACCGGTTCGTCGTTCTTGTTTCTCGCGGTCAATAGTGGAACACTACCAATCACTTAGCATAATTTTGGCTGCAGAATAATCATAGAAATTAATTACACCTGCTAGCCGACATATCTATCGGTTAAAAATAGCTTTTCATTGAATTTTCCATCTTTCACCTGTATTCCCAAAGTATCAGAACCACTGACTTTGAAGCTCGTTGGGTATTCTGAGTGCAACTTTTTGAAATATTTTCTGCTTTAGCGATTGTATCATCAGTGAAAATGCAATAATATTTCAATCGTATTTAAGCTCTTAAAAGTGACTGATTATCACTTACTGCCCGCCAAAGGCATATAATTAAAAGATTTAAGAAGCAGAGGGCTTTGACTTAGGCTCCGGGAATGTAAGATGTCTGCGCGTTTCTAGGTGAACCGAGAAAGGTAAAAATGCTGAATTTTGCGTCCGGTGAAATTCACCATTTTTACTTTCTTCAGACTCTTTTCAGGTCGTTCGTTCCCTTTAGAGAGGTTAGAAAGAAGGATGAGAGGAAAGATGGAAATAAATCGTCCGAAATTCTCCTCAACGACTCCGAATGTGCGTATGTGGCGCAGCACTGTCATTCTAAGAATTTGAAAGCGCATTAAATGCGTTCGATGAACTTTTACGCATTTTTAAGCTCTTAAAAGTGACTGATTATCACTTACTGCCCGCCAAAGGCATATAATTAAAAGATTTAAGAAGCAGAGGGCTTTGACTTAGGCTCCGGGAATGTAAGATGTCTGCGCGTTTCTAGGTGAACCGAGAAAGGTAAAAATGCTGAATTTTGCGTCCGGTGAAATTCACCATTTTTACTTTCTTCAGACTCTTTTCAGGTCGTTCGTTCCCTTTAGAGAGGTTAGAAAGAAGGATGAGAGGAAAGATGGAAATAAATCGTCCGAAATTCTCCTCAACGACTCCGAATGTGCGTATGTGGCGCAGCACTGTCATTCTAAGAATTTGAAAGCGCATTAAATGCGTTCGATGAACTTTTACGCATTTCTTTTTCAGGCGAATCACAGAACAGTACAAACGAATTACACATTCCAAACACACGTACAACGTCACCAGAGAACCGGAGAGGGCGAACCTGCAGTGCTCGTTCTCCTTTTTTCCCCATTCCCCCTTCCTTCTATCTCTCCTCTCCGAATTTTGGAAGGGGGACGGAAGAAAAGAAGGGATTCTGTTTGGGCTTGAGATTGGATTATGTGGGACCTCAGAAAAAGCATTCCATCCCAGCGCACACCCCCTCCCCCTTCCTTTCCTCCTCTTTCTTCTTACAGCGCCCCTGATCTAATCTAGCTCACAGGAAAGTAATAATAGTAACACAACAGCGATTAAGAGCCGAACAAATGCGTGGAAATCATGACTTCAGTTATCGATTACCAGAAAAGATATAGTAAAAGTACAAAAAAAACGCGATAATGCTGGCGCACTGCTTTTGGATCGATGCACTTATAAATAAACCTGCGCTTGATTCCAACGCTTGATTCCAAATAAACCTGAACCGTCCAATCATATGATTCAACATAAAATTATATCACCCCTCTTCCCCTTTCGTTCTCTCACTCAAAAGCACCATACAGGTCTGAGCCGAATTGTACGGCGCATCTCTATTCGTCGCTTGATTCCACGAACCGTCCAATCATATGATTCAACATAAAATTATATCACCCCTCTTCCCCCTTTCGTTCTCTCACTCAAAAGCACCATACAGGTCTGAGCCCAATTGTACGGCGCATCTCTATTCGTAAAAAAAAAAGAACATCTTAAATTAAAAATGATTCAGATCCATTCTAATAGGCCATATATCGGAAAACAATTCGCACAATAATTATGTTGAATCGATAAACAAAACATTATGCAATAATAACTTTTGAATATTTCTCTCGCTAAATGCAGGTTTTCTTTTGAAAAGAAAAATTACAAAATTGATAATGGCATTCACAGATACATCAAAGAGTTATAACCGGGCTGCATACAAAATTAAGAAAGTCATATGAATGTAAAAATGAGCAAAAAACAATCCCATAGAAGAATTTCAACCGTATTCAAAATATGTCAAATGGAATTATGGCAATTTTGTCCGTCAAATGTCAAAACAATATTATGCAAAGAATGACGTCGTATTTTGACAAAATGAGAGAGGAGAGACGAAGTGAATGCAAGCAGCATCGTTTAGGATGGAAAATCATTTTTGAGAATTATAACTCCAGAATTTAGAAAAATCAGAACTTCCTAACGTTACATTTGGCAAGCGATGATAAGATAAATAAAATAAATAATAAGTAAAAACATAAACATTTACACACACGTAGAGATACATATTCAATGAAGTCTTAATGCGTCTTCTTTCTGCACAGCGTATGAAAATTTGCAAAACGATTAGAAGCAAAACAAAATTGTAGCAAAATGAGGAAAAGAAATTAACAAAAATATCACAACGAAATAGAGCGAAGGGAATGGGAGGCGGGGGGGGGGGAAGGAATGACGGTGATACGGTCTGTTTTTGAAATACATCCTCTAGCTGGTAAATATCACAATCAAGTCACTAAAAAAATGAATTTTATTGTTTCGTTTATATCTCCCAACTCCTGCAACTTGACGTTTACTGAAAATTTCCTCACATTCCTTGCTCTTATATAACCTTTATTTCACTCACAATCGGATTCGTTTGCACAACAATTCTATACTGCCTACTAGCTCAACGATCTAGAAAGCTTTTAAATGGACATGACTAGAAAATGATCGCTTCTCGCACATCCCGCTGTGTGTCCTTTCTTCGCAGTCTCATCAATTAATAATAATGCAGTTGATCCATGCAAACATATATTTCGAGGACATAACAGACATGAACTGATGAGAAACATAGAAGGCAAGGAAAAGCAGGAAAGCAAAAACAAAAGAGATTTCCACAGCACTCCATCAATGCACTGAAACAACTGACAACTAGAAATGCTAGTAAAGTTCACCTCAAAACGCCAATATAACTTATAAACACATTACTCTCAGTTCGAAAAATCTTATGCGTTAGCAAGGGGGGGGGGGGGGGGGGGGGGGGGGGGGGAAGGAATGACGGTGATACGGTCTGTTTTTGAAATACATCCTCTAGCTGGTAAATATCACAATCAAGTCACTAAAAAAATGAATTTTATTGTTTCGTTTATATCTCCCAACTCCTGCAACTTGACGTTTACTGAAAATTTCCTCACATTCCTTGCTCTTATATAACCTTTATTTCACTCACAATCGGATTCGTTTGCACAACAATTCTATACTGCCTACTAGCTCAACGATCTAGAAAGCTTTTAAATGGACATGACTAGAAAATGATCGCTTCTCGCACATCCCGCTGTGTGTCCTTTCTTCGCAGTCTCATCAATTAATAATAATGCAGTTGATCCATGCAAACATATATTTCGAGGACATAACAAACATGAACTGATGAGAAACATAGAAGGCAAGGAAAAGCAGGAAAGCAAAAACAAAAGAGATTTCCACAGCACTCCATCAATGCACTGAAACAACTGACAAATAGAAATGCTAGTAAAGTTCACCTCAAAACGCCAATATAACTTATAAACACATTACTCTCAGTTCGAAAAATCTTATGCGTTAGCAAATCTCTTCAAATAACTTGTCATCTATCATATTGGCCAGCTTGGTGTTAACCATCCTCAATATAGATCACTTTCGGTACTTTCCGAAAACCGTAATCCGGAAGACTCTTAGATGGAATATGGTGAAGGCAAATTCAAGAGGTTACAAAACGTTGATACCTTCAAACCTCAATGTAAATATTTTCTTACATCATCATCCCTTGGCCGACCCCAATGACAATTTGAAGCCGAACGTTAATGAAAAAAATAAAAACAAAATAACTTCGTCGAAATGATTATGCGCCCTTTCCGCCCAGCATTGCTCTTCCAGTTATCTATTTTGTTTTCAACAGCCCTATTAGAACGACACACTTCAATTAACCTACTGAACACGGCAGAACTCTCTCTCCTCCAGCAATAAACGAGTGTGAATTCCGGCACGATAATGCGATCATAAGCAGCCAAGGTAACTAACCTAGATAAACAAATAGATAACATACCACAACCGCCATTCAAAATGTACAATAACATGCCCATAAACACGTAAACAGTGGCCTCAAAGCACGCACAAGAATCGAAGCATAAGTGGCTAACAGCGAATCTTTACGCCACAGCGCGATAGATGAGGAAAATACAGCAAGAAACCGTTTGGTAAGAAACGAAAAAAGCTGCAGCGTTTAGTAGCTATTGCCACCATCTCACTGCCTAGAGGCGATCACCGTCAGCTGATCAGTACGTTGGCGAAAATATATATATATATATGGAAAAAGAATGTCTGGAGTTACTATTAGGAAGGTGGGGATTCGTTTGCACAACAATTCTATACTGCCTACTAGCTCAACGATCTAGAAAGCTTTTAAATGGACATGACTAGAAAATGATCGCTTCTCGCACATCCCGCTGTGTGTCCTTTCTTCGCAGTCTCATCAATTAATAATAATGCAGTTGATCCATGCAAACATATATTTCGAGGACATAACAAACATGAACTGATGAGAAACATAGAAGGCAAGGAAAAGCAGGAAAGCAAAAACAAAAGAGATTTCCACAGCACTCCATCAATGCACTGAAACAACTGACAAATAGAAATGCTAGTAAAGTTCACCTCAAAACGCCAATATAACTTATAAACACATTACTCTCAGTTCGAAAAATCTTATGCGTTAGCAAATCTCTTCAAATAACTTGTCATCTATCATATTGGCCAGCTTGGTGTTAACCATCCTCAATATAGATCACTTTCGGTACTTTCCGAAAACCGTAATCCGGAAGACTCTTAGATGGAATATGGTGAAGGCAAATTCAAGAGGTTACAAAACGTTGATACCTTCAAACCTCAATGTAAATATTTTCTTACATCATCATCCCTTGGCCGACCCCAATGACAATTTGAAGCCGAACGTTAATAAAAAATAAAAACAAAATAATTGTTCGTCGAAATGATTATGCGCCCTTTCCGCCCAGCATTGCTCTTCCAGTTATCTATTTTGTTTTCAACAGCCCTATTAGAACGACACACTTCAATTAACCTACTGAACACGGCAGAACTCTCTCTCCTCCAGCAATAAACGAGTGTGAATTCCGGCACGATAATGCGATCATAAGCAGCCAAGGTAACTAACCTAGATAAACAAATAGATAACATACCACAACCGCCATTCAAAATGTACAATAACATGCCCATAAACACGTAAACAGTGGCCTCAAAGCACGCACAAGAATCGAAGCATAAGTGGCTAACAGCGAATCTTTACGCCACAGCGCGATAGATGAGGAAAATACAGCAAGAAACCGTTTAGTAAGAAACGAAAAAAGCTGCAGCGTTTAGTAGCTATTGCCACCATCTCACTGCCTAGAGGCGATCACCGTCAGCTGATCAGTACGCTGGCGAAAATATATATATATATATATATGGAAAAAGAATGTCTGGAGTTACTATTAGGAAGGTGGGCGGCTGGAATTGTTGTTACTGTTATTACCTCGAAGCCACGAGGAGATACTCGATTTGACTTTGAGACCAGTATCAGAGAAATATTTGCCAGTTGATGTAACCGCCGAAACGACACGACGACCACCCTCCGACCCACCGATCGAGTGCTCGACTCGCAACAACACATCCGACACTCCAAGACCACCCGCGAATGGATGCCTAAACAGAAACAACTGTTAGAATTTACAGATGCACTAGCACTGCTTCGAAGGAAACCCCACTTCGAATGTTAGGTGCTGCCAAGCCCACACAGTAATATTTCACAGACCCCCTCCCTCTCTCCTTATGATCCGAAAACCGTGAGTCCAGATCCGTCGCCGAAGTGATACTATGGCAGGATCTGAAAAAACTACTCGCTACACAAAAAAAAAACGAATAAATCTTCTCCGACGTTTCCTTGACTTCTACTGCCGCTAGGAAGTAAGAGATCACGAGAAAGATTTTGGAGTCTTTTAGAATGTTCTAAACGATAACCCAAAAGCTTTGGGTATAACAGCCTGAAGCAATTCAGGTGATTAAAGCTGAAGACTCCGATAAGGAAAAGCTTTTAGGTTCGGATGCCATTTCCGGTGACGCTACGTATTCAAATAATTTCTTTGTTTACATGTTTCAAACATCAGTTCTAGACTTGCACATTCCGGATTAACTTGTAATGCGTTTTCGTTCACTACTTTTACCAAGGAGAAAAGTGCTCTGAACTTTGGAAAAGACTAAATTATGATCCATACCCTTGCGATCCTTTTGTCGCCAAAACTGAACGCGTTGCAAGACCTCAACAACTGTTTAAATACCGTTAGAAAATAAAAAAAGACAGCAGTTTTTGTACAGAATACATAAAAAATATGTACCCAGGTACGGCACTAGCGAGATCAGGATAATGACCACTTGACCATATGCGGTAGTTGTTGGTCAATTTCCATTCGCCAACAAATGTCTCGTTGAAGTCGGACAACGGTTCTTTGAGATCAGCGCGTACCGTAGCCATCAGTGAAAGAAGGTATGCGCGCATCTGAAGTCGCACCCATTCGTCGCCTCCTTCCCAGTCTACAACTCCACAAAGTAATCTTTCGAAAAAACGAACATCAGCGCCAACAATGAAAGCAAAATGGCTCATAATATAACGATAACTGCTTTTGCGCGATCTATTTCGCCACAGGTACTGCCGCGCTGATCCATTCTTTCTATTAGCAACATAAAAAAGGAAACGCTGGCAGCTAAAAACGAGGGCAAATTCGTGCGCAGGTTTATGTGACGAACGAAAAGGGTAAATGTAAAATGAAGTTTGTTGTTTGTGAACGAGAAGCAGAAGTAGGTGAATCTTTTAAGCAAATCACAGAGCGTGTGCATTACCATGGCTGCACGAAAATAACATTGGCGCTTTGCTTGCGCCACGGCAAATTTGTCATTAGTAAAGCGCACCATGATGACACCGTATCCGTGCGTTTGTGCATATCTGTTTCTCCATCCACTAATTTCAACTCGGGGACCGCTGAAGCCTGGGTTACGAAATTCTGGAGACCTATCGTTAGCTTTTGCTTTCAATATCAAACCAGATAATCGTCTTAATAAGCTAAGAATCTACAATTCTCTCTCTCTCTAGCCCCCCCCCCCCCTTACGTTGATCGAGTTGCATATTCGCGACCGGGTCGCAGAAAAACCACTCGTTCTTAAAATATTTATTTATAACAGCAATCGCGTTGGCTACAGTCTGCACTATTCATGTACGATTCGCCGGAAAGGACATAATGCTAGCCTCCTGGCACGCATATCCCTTTGTTAACACTCAGGGAGCGTGCAAAACGCGCTAATGCTGGTTTTGCGCGTGCTAAAATGTGCTGACAGTGATACGCTTCGCATATGTAACCAAATAAGCATATTAGACATGGAAACGCCTGAGGCTTCCACGCTGATTTTCTTTACAGAATCGACTGATCCCCTATGAGAGCTTACTTGCCGACTGGCCGTTTGCGTCGACTCCCTTAATGATGAAATCGGCGAATCGCAAATCTGCAGCTGTCAGAGAGAGTGCACGTCGCAGTTCAGTGTTCACTATATCCACATCGCCTTCCCCATCTTCACTCATCTAAAATATATAGACTTCATTAATTTCACTTTTGTAAACGCCTTAGACCCATCCCCTTCGCCGTTAATGCTCACTGGCGAATTGAAGGTCGCCCAGTTTTTAGTGGAAGGGTTAAAAGGACTATGCAGATTACCAAAAAAAGAAAAAGATATGCAGACCACTGCGGAGAAGGAACTGAAATCGCGAGTTAAAAGATACTAAAATCGTTACAGCGAAACGGCGCATGAGCAAACAGCAGCTACCCAAATCGGTTACAACGGAGAATGAAAGGAGGAAGCTAAAACTCTCTTTCTCTCTCTCTCTCTCAAAAAAAGGATCTCAGTTACCGTAACAATGACGTCGATGCTGTCGCGACGTTGGGTGAATAACGCATTCGTAGCTCCAATACAATATGCGCGTATGCTATCCGATCGGATCATATCTAAGTAGCTGATACTTAAATACGGGTGGAACAGCGCACCCTGCAAAACACATTACCCCATAAAACCCCTTCATACAATGGAAGACAATTAGATGAGTGCTGCAGGAAAAAAACGGAATCTTCACAAAGTGGAGACCTGTGTCAGCTGGCTGCAAATGTATCTCTTTTAACAATTTCACCCATCACAACGATTAGTTTCACAAATTGCCTAAGGGGAAGAGTGAACGTAATACTGCAACCATACTCACAATCGACCTATCGCAAGAACACAAATTCGCTTTTCTATGTGCTCTATGCACAAAACAGCTTATAAGGTGCTCTTAATCATGCAAAAGTTTATTTCGGTTTAAATACAATCAACGGTGACTATTCAAGCAGATTATGAGTGTGGGGCCCCGCCAAACCCAAAAAGACATTTAATGCCCCAGGACGCAGCGCAAAAGATGAGGAAAAATTGCGGTGCAGCATAAATTCTCATAATGAATCCCACCATGGGTCAATTTTTACATCACAATCAATGCTATCTAACCTCCTCATTTCTACGACAAAATAAAAAGAATTTTCGATCCCAACCAAAGCAATTCACTAACCTTAGTGAATATACTCAGCGGAAACCCATAGGAATCAGTATTTAAACCGCTTGTCATCTTTCGATCTAATACTGTCGTCTCATTGATAGCTTCAGAAACCAGCTCAGTTGATGAGCCAGTCTTCTGGCCAATTTCGTCTCTCCGACGATCCACACAGTCTTCAACGCGCCCTGGCGCTGTCATTTCGTGTTCCGACTTCGGTTCACCTGATTCTCCGTCTACTGTATTCCTATTTTCTGAAAACAGACTGCATTAATCGTATCATTCTGACGTCCCAGTTCAACCAAACGCGTGACTTTGACTTTTGGCTTTCTTTCGACAAGCAAACCAAAATGGGTCGCGAATGATTCCACGATTTTTGGTTAATTAGTCCTCTCCATATATGCAAACCTCATGCACCGGTCCCTCGAATTCAGCTCCCCCTTCACATTTAGTCCCTACCCTTAACTACGACCACCCTTCGAATAAAGCCCGGTCCCTTTAGTGACGCCATTTCGCGCAAACCTCCTTCTCAAAATCAGTTAATCAGGTTCTTCGTTTAGCGAGGTGAAATGCTGCAGCCATCTGTACTTTAACTCGTGGATTTATCAACTCTGCCCTTCCCCTGTGCACCCCTGTTGACAGCAGTCTTATAATTCTTCCGTGGTTGTTGAGGAAAACTTCACCAAGTGTAAACCCGAATAAGTTTTGAAGCAGCATCTCAGTTAACCTTGACAGCTGAAAGGAACTTCGTGCACTTAAAGCGCCGAAAGACGTGATGGCACAGGGGAACTACGGAGGGGGAGAGGGCAGAACGTGGTGAGTTTACGTTGGACAGCAGCCAACTTTCACTAAAATCCACTCGTCATTGGTTTCGCCAACCCACCCCTCCCCCTCCCCTCTCTTGGAAAAGCCCCTCTTCAAGTAGCCCTATAAAATACCTTATATAACAACAAATCTTTGGCAAAGACGATGCAGTGTGCGGTAAGGTTGAAGGAAGAAAGAAGCAGTGGTAAGGGGAGCCAAGAACGAAGGTGAGAGAGGAAGGATAGAAAAGAAGCAGGAGGGAACAAAAGCGTCAAAATCTCTGCTCATCCCCCGATCCTATATGAGAGAATTAGACTGCCCTCTCTCTCCCTTCTCTATATCGTTTCTCCTTTTCTAACAGAAGGACGAGGAATTTCTCCCCGACAGATGAATGAAGAATTTGGACGTCAAATTCCATTCTTGTTGTACTGTGCTGCACCACAGCATAGTGCTACTTGCATTCAAACTAAAGTGAAAATGGCAGATTCAGCGCAGTATTTATGCCAATTCCAGAAGGAGATACAACAGCAAACCATATGAAAAGCTGCTATAGTAATATCATTCGTATGTTTGAACGAATACACTGATATATGCTACAGGTTGTTCCACTAGACGACGGCAAATAGATATGATTTAACAATTAAACGAAGCTGAGAAACCTTTTTATTCTCTCAACTCAGAATTTTATAGCGTCAAACAAATGTCAAAATTAAAAACGAAACTTCGCTGAACAAAGCGAAAGAAAAATGGAATACTCACTTCCAATGAAATGAAAAAGTTAAAATTTAAGGAAAGCCTTGCACTGCATGGTTTTTAGAAGAGTTGATGTCACTTACTAGGAAAGAGCGAAACAAGAGCGATCAAAACTTCGCCGAGTCGATGTACCGGAAATATATAGAAAACCACCTGCAATTAAAATCTTAAATCAGATTTCATCTGGATAAACAAGTGATAACCGCCACTGTTACAGTTTGATACGAAGATGATTTACAAAAACAAGTACCGCACCACCCCCTAATATAGAATTATTTAAATGAAATTCGCCGCTTCTAAAGAGGAAGATTCACTGAAAAAATTTTACGTCTACGGGTGCCTATGTTTTCACGATGTTCAAAACGCGGGTTCGCTCCAGGTACCGAAGAAGATGGAGGGCTTCATTCGACTCTACTATTTACAGATCTTCCCAATAACAACACTGCGCCGCGATAAAAACGATACTCAGAAGGAGCCGAACAAGTATAATAAGAAATATTGTATCTATTCCGTAAACAACTAGAAGATATTGAAATATTGAATACCTGTCACAGCAGTTATGTCCCATTAAAAAAAATTAACCTTGACAGCTGAAAGGAACTTCGTGCACTTAAAGCGCCGAAAGACGTGATGGCACAGGGGAACTACGGAGGGGGAGAGGGCAGAACGTGGTGAGTTTACGTTGGACAGCAGCCAACTTTCACTAAAATCCACTCGTCATTGGTTTCGCCAACCCACCCCTCCCCCTCCCCTCTCCTTACCCCATTTGGATTGATACTGCAAAAATATTGTGAAAAGATAAGTTTTGAAGCAGCATCTCAGTTAACCTTGACAGCTGAAAGGAACTTCGTGCACTTAAAGCGCCGAAAGACGTGATGGCACAGGGGAACTACGGAGGGGGAGAGGGCAGAACGTGGTGAGTTTACGTTGGACAGCAGCCAACTTTCACTAAAATCCACTCGTCATTGGTTTCGCCAACCCACCCCTCCCCCTCCCCTCTCCTTACCCCATTTGGATTGATACTGCAAAAATATTGTGAAAAGATAAGTTTTGAAGCAGCATCTCAGTTAACCTTGACAGCTGAAAGGAACTTCGTGCACTTAAAGCGCCGAAAGACGTGATGGCACAGGGGAACTACGGAGGGGGAGAGGGCAGAACGTGGTGAGTTTACGTTGGACAGCAGCCAACTTTCACTAAAATCCACTCGTCATTGGTTTCGCCAACCCACCCCTCCCCCTCCCCTCTCCTTACCCCATTTGGATTGATACTGCAAAAATATTGTGAAAAGATAAGTTTTGAAGCAGCATCTCAGTTAACCTTGACAGCTGAAAGGAACTTCGTGCACTTAAAGCGCCGAAAGACGTGATGGCACAGGGGAACTACGGAGGGGGAGAGGGCAGAACGTGGTGAGTTTACGTTGGACAGCAGCCAACTTTCACTAAAATCCACTCGTCATTGGTTTCGCCAACCCACCCCTCCCCCTCCCCTCTCCTTACCCCATTTGGATTGATACTGCAAAAATATTGTGAAAAGATAAGTTTTGAAGCAGCATCTCAGTTAACCTTGACAGCTGAAAGGAACTTCGTGCACTTAAAGCGCCGAAAGACGTGATGGCACAGGGGAACTACGGAGGGGGAGAGGGCAGAACGTGGTGAGTTTACGTTGGACAGCAGCCAACTTTCACTAAAATCCACTCGTCATTGGTTTCGCCAACCCACCCCTCCCCCTCCCCTCTCCTTACCCCATTTGGATTGATACTGCAAAAATATTGTGAAAAGATAAGTTTTGAAGCAGCATCTCAGTTAACCTTGACAGCTGAAAGGAACTTCGTGCACTTAAAGCGCCGAAAGACGTGATGGCACAGGGGAACTACGGAGGGGGAGAGGGCAGAACGTGGTGAGTTTACGTTGGACAGCAGCCAACTTTCACTAAAATCCACTCGTCATTGGTTTCGCCAACCCACCCCTCCCCCTCCCCTCTCCTTACCCCATTTGGATTGATACTGCAAAAATATTGTGAAAAGATAAGTTTTGAAGCAGCATCTCAGTTAACCTTGACAGCTGAAAGGAACTTCGTGCACTTAAAGCGCCGAAAGACGTGATGGCACAGGGGAACTACGGAGGGGGAGAGGGCAGAACGTGGTGAGTTTACGTTGGACAGCAGCCAACTTTCACTAAAATCCACTCGTCATTGGTTTCGCCAACCCACCCCTCCCCCTCCCCTCTCCTTACCCCATTTGGATTGATACTGCAAAAATATTGTGAAAAGATAAGTTTTGAAGCAGCATCTCAGTTAACCTTGACAGCTGAAAGGAACTTCGTGCACTTAAAGCGCCGAAAGACGTGATGGCACAGGGGAACTACGGAGGGGGAGAGGGCAGAACGTGGTGAGTTTACGTTGGACAGCAGCCAACTTTCACTAAAATCCACTCGTCATTGGTTTCGCCAACCCACCCCTCCCCCTCCCCTCTCCTTACCCCATTTGGATTGATACTGCAAAAATATTGTGAAAAGAGAGATCTACAAAGCGGCCCCAACCAAGTTCCAAAATCGACGGTAGTTAAATCGACTAATGAACAGAAGGTACCTTCAGAATCGAATGACGATTGAGTTGCAGGACCTGGAAGGAGTTGTTCACTCACAGCATTTAATCGTTCAGTTGATGCGCTGTCATTACAAGCTGGCATGACTGCCTCATCAGATTGCAGTTTCGTTGCATCTGTTTCCGAATCTAGTTGCAACTCTACAAACACATTTTTTGCACAAGTACCATACTATTTCGAATAAACCTCCTTCCTATATATGATAAGAAAACCCCCATTTTCGACACAGCCGCTCTTCTAAAAATATTATGAGACATTCTGGACTTGCACAAGCAAAATGCCACCCAGGGGAGAAAAATGCCTCCCCACCTAGGATAAACTCCCCTTTATACAGGACTGTGGATTTTACGGTCCCCTAGAGCTCCAATCAAGACAATACGATATATGCAAACAGAAAACATCTTCTGAAGCAGGTATCCAATAAAATGAGTAACACTTCAAATTTCTAGATTACGATGACAAGATTAGGGTGATACTACCTAATGACTCGACTTCCTTCTCCGCTTAAGTCAAGAACTGCTATGGATGTCATTCTACTCTACAATGCAATTAAACAAAATCATGTGGTAAGTGCGCGAGACAACTCTGGAAATATCCAATTTAGCATATAGCAGTGGTGTCTAATTAGCTAGCTAGATATAGCCTCATCCCACTCCCTCCTCTGACAAACACTTTTAAAAAAAGATCCCGAAAGAGCAAAGAGAAAAACGCCAAAATTCACCGATTTCATTTTCGGAAACTCCTTCTACACGCGAAACGACATGCAGTTTGTTGTATGCAGCCGCTTGGAAAAGCCCCTCTTCAAGTAGCCCTATAAAATACCTTATATAACAACAAATCTTTGGCAAAGACGATGCAGTGTGCGGTAAGGTTGAAGGAAGAAAGAAGCAGTGGTAAGGGGAGCCAAGAACGAAGGTGAGAGAGGAAGGATAGAAAAGAAGCAGGAGGGAACAAAAGCGTCAAAATCTCTGCTCATCCCCCGATCCTATATGAGAGAATTAGACTGCCCTCTCTCTCCCTTCTCTATATCGTTTCTCCTTTTCTAATAGAAGGACGAGGAATTTCTCCCCGACAGATGAATGAAGAATTTGGAAGTCAAATTCCAGGAATACAAGAAATTAACTTTCCGAAAACGTATGCAGGCCTAATTAATGGCGTTAGGATGCGATGAAAGTGATATCGCCGACGTAACAACTCATTCTTTTCCTTACCCCATTTGGATTGATACTGCAAAAATATTGTGAAAAGAGAGATCTACAAAGCGGCCCCAACCAAGTTCCAAAATCGACGGTAGTTAAATCGACTAATGAACAGAAGGTACCTTCAGAATCGAATGACGATTGAGTTGCAGGACCTGGAAGGAGTTGTTCACTCACAGCATTTAATCGTTCAGTTGATGCGCTGTCATTACAAGCTGGCATGACTGCCTCATCAGATTGCAGTTTCGTTGCATCTGTTTCCGAATCTAGTTGCAACTCTACAAACACATTTTTTGCACAAGTACCATACTATTTCGAATAAACCTCCTTCCTATATATGATAAGAAAACCCCCATTTTCGACACAGCCGCTCTTCTAAAAATATTATGAGACATTCTGGACTTGCACAAGCAAAATGCCACCCAGGGGAGAAAAATGCCTCCCCACCTAGGATAAACTCCCCTTTATACAGGACTGTGGATTTTACGGTCCCCTAGAGCTCCAATCAAGACAATACGATATATGCAAACAGAAAACATCTTCTGAAGCAGGTATCCAATAAAATGAGTAACACTTCAAATTTCTAGATTACGATGACAAGATTAGGGTGATACTACCTAATGACTCGACTTCCTTCTCCGCTTAAGTCAAGAACTGCTATGGATGTCATTCTACTCTACAATGCAATTAAACAAAATCATGTGGTAAGTGCGCGAGACAACTCTGGAAATATCCAATTTAGCATATAGCAGTGGTGTCTAATTAGCTAGCTAGATATAGCCTCATCCCACTCCCTCCTCTGACAAACACTTTTAAAAAAAGCAACTAGAAGATATTGAAATATTGAATACCTGTCACAGCAGTTATGTCCCATTAGAAAAAAAATTAATATTCAATGAAATGCAGTAAAGCTGAGACAAGAATGGAAATTGTGCCGCGCACTTCTGCGATGAAAATTGATTGCGTGTATTTTTCGTTTATAAAATACGACTAAAAGCTTAAACGAAAGCGGTAAAAAGAAACCTTTCTTTCAAGTAGAATAAGTTTGAAGAGAGCCAACAATCGATGTTTGAAAGATGTTACCAGTGAGCGCACCGGAATATCTAAAAATTTTACCTATTTATTTTCTACCTATAAATTTTACGTATAATTTTTACCTATAAATTTTATCTATTTAATTTATACATATGACAATCTCTACTATAATCCAAAAGCTAATTATGTCCTTTACCACAAAGTATTTCACACTGCGAATACTTATTCTCCACAATAAACATAAAATAATTCTGCAAAAGCAATAGTGAGATTAAAAAAATTCGAGAATGGCACAAATAAACATCGTAACGAATTGCAGTGTGCCTGCAGGACTTCATTCCAAGTTCTCGAAAATAATAGAAAATAATAATAATAGAAAATGAAAATAATAGAAAATTAAAAAATTTTAAAAAAATAAGCGATTGCAGAAAATTACTCATATCCCCATCGAACAACTTTGAGAAAGTCCTTTTGAAAAAAAAAGAAACCGGATTACAAAAAAAAAACTATTAAATACCACCAAAAGCAATATTCCAGAAATGACGGAACAGATAAGGCGCATCTCGGAGAAACATTACCCATACAGCAAAGTTCACCATGGAAGCTATGATTTCAAACTGTTTCATGGAATTTAGCACGTCAATTTCGACCGCTTCATAAAAAGAAATATTCTTCTTCTGCAACTGGAATTTATATGGTTTTGATATCAGCTTCCAACCAGAAAAAAAGATGCGGAAAGGCCCGCCTAAGCCAAAACTCTCCAATGAAGGCTGCAATGCTTATAGGAAAGGAGAAAACGGAAATATGCTAAAA
Source organism: Toxocara canis (assembly GCA_000803305.1). Lineage (NCBI taxonomy): Eukaryota > Metazoa > Nematoda > Chromadorea > Rhabditida > Toxocaridae > Toxocara > Toxocara canis. Next base: position 453,516 of record JPKZ01001951.1, on the reverse strand, counting down.
TTTAAAAAAAAAAGTTTCAGTTTAAATTTATGAAGAATTAAGAACAGTCAAAACAGTTCATATTCCCAACTTTTATGAAACATCTATCTTTTATTAGTTTAAAAAAAAAGAGAGAAAGTAGCAACCCATCGCCGCAGCTTGTTCGTCAATCGCTTCTGGCATGAACATTTCACATAAATTGTTGTACATCTGCGACAGTACTTCCACCTACAAGTAACACACCAATAATATCGCGAGCAAAACAACAATAAATTAACCTTCAGTTATAGAATAAACATACCAATGAATTACGCAAAAATTATCCCATAGTTTATTTGAAACAGTGAATTTTATTATAGCAGCACGCGTCCCTCGTTGACCACTCGTAAACTCGAAGCGATGAGGTCGTTTTGAAGAGGTGCTTCATCACTTAGATAAGTGACGTCATTAATAAACCCGGAAACGCTTGCAATATGCTTTTCATTAATGCAAGTTAGTATTTTTTAAATAAACAAATAAACTTCAGATTCAAAGCTGAAAAACTGTGTTGATGGAATCTCGATAAAAATGAACAGAAAAATTTCATAGCTGCACGATAAAAATGAATAGAGAAATTTCATAGCTGCACATGGACATGCATCAACCTCTCCATACAATTATTATGTAATTCTGCGAAAAGGAGAGGGAAAAGGACATGGAGGCAGCTTGTTAAGCGCTGTTAAATTTCGCAATAAAATAGTTGCTAAAATGCGTTTCGCAATTCTATCGCAAAAGTAGTTGTCAAAATCCACCTGGCTGCCGGCATTCAACTGCTTCAAATTGCTTGCCGTCACTCGTACTCGGAAGGCGAAATTCGGAAGACAGATGGAAAAAAGAGAAGGAAGAAAAGGAAAAACATGGCGAGAAGGATAGTTGTCAATGTAGGTGGATGGCTTTGAATCACAATCACAGCAAAATCTTTCACCAAGGCTAACTTGCGTTATGACTGCGAATAGTGCAAACATGAGCTTTTTCTGAATTTTCTGGTTAAATCAGAACCAGAAAATCGGGACAATCAATAACTGATCGATCATACGCTGGTAACAAAAAAAACCCACTGAAACTAAAAAGCAAATAGAAAATACGAAAGGTAACGAATGTAACCTTTGCAAAATCTCTTTCGTTAAAGTAGACTTGAGTTATAAGTTGTAGTTTGGCGGTTAATATTCCAAAGAGAGGGACCCTCGTCAAAACACAAACACTCTTCTGCACTGTACTGCGCGTTACGTCCGTTGATTTGTTCACCAAATCCTTAAACAGACATCATATGCTATTTACATAACAGCAAAATATCGCAGTCTTAGGATGCTGTCAAACTCCTTGACATCATAACGCTTCCCACCTTCAAAAACAGTCAACCGCTGTCCCCCCCTCTCTCTCTCTCGTTCCCGGACGAGCTTAAAAAGGGAACATTTACAAAAGCGAGAAAATATTTACAAAAGAAACATCTAAACGCCACACCAGATATCTGTTAGATAAATTTCATTTAGTGAAAGTTTCACGGATCGCAAATCGGCCTTAACGCACTGGCTTCTCCTGAAAAACAAAAACTGGGAAAGAAAGCAAAGCGATCTTTACGTTCTGCCCTTAATAGACCCCCTTAAAAACAAAATCGCTATGCAAAATGATAATGTAGACTGTTAGCTTCAATGAGCCTCCGAAATGCTACAAGGCTCACAGTTTTTTAGTAAGAAGGAGACAAAACTAGAAAACACAATTAAAAAATTTTACCAGCGGATGCTCAACGACTAAAGAGCATAAGTCCTAGTAGTCGAAGCGTCGCTAAAATGTGATGTATCAGCTATTATATTATAGTACATGAGAGACATAACAGTAGCTTTAGCGCCCAGAAGTAAAGAGGAAAGAATGGTAGTAGCCGTTGAAAATGCACTCCACAAAACGTACCTGAGCAGACATCTGTCGGTAACAAGATATGCCGAACACTGCTTGATTCGCGTTCTCCAACGACGGCAAAAGAAAGTAGATCACATCTGAAAAAGAAACAAGCCGCAATTCAACATACGTTTGACCTGTGCTATTCGTCTATTCAAGGGGATGCGAAATTCACAAAACATAATACCACATTCATAATATTACCACAATCCCAGTTAACCTCCTTCAAGATTACTCCACATTCTCCACCTTTATCACCTCTCTCCAAAAAAAGACTACAGTGAAAACAGTTGAGCTTCACACTTGGGGACTTCTTCCTTTCACAGCACCATTTCCCCACCCCCCTTCCTCGTTACCATGCAAAATATAATACTGCGCGGTTTTAAACTGATTAACATTGAATTGGACGATTTCCAGTGAACAAAAACAATACAGTATTCTGAAATAAGCAACCCTGATCAACGTTGTGAGCGCCATCGGGTAATGCCAATGAAGGCAGATTCTGCCATGCACTTGGCACCTCGCCAGTCGCATCGCTCATCGAAGGATAACTGAATTCAACCTTAAAAATAAATATACCTATAAAATGGGTCGCCTGCACAATTTGCCTAGAGTATAATCAACAACACTGCCACATTCTGGTCAGGAGTCCAGCACCACATCCGGCCTCGAAATGGTGACATTCCTGCTGTTCAGACTATTCCATGCGGCAATGTCAACTATTGCACAAATAACAAGAAATTCAGGATGCTATAGTCGATTATCTTACATTTTATCTCATATAAGAACTTGCTTAACTAGTCGATTCTCTTAAGTCAGGCAAACAGAACAGTTTCGAGGCAAAACAGTTATCCCCTAAGGTGCAATCACGTTTGTGCTTTACTCAGACTATAAACAAAACTTGACGTGATTTCAATCCAAAGAATTTTTAAAATTCAAACGAATGGAACGCAAAAAAAACGACCGAGATCCAAATTTTTGAATATATCACAACTCGCAAATTAATTATATGAGAAAAGTAATTCTCTAAAAAAGGACACAATTAAGAGTCTCACGACAATGCGCATCCAATGGGCCATGAAAGAGCAACAATAATTATTTTCCAAAAAAGCCTCATAGACAAATTTAAAAACACTAGAAAAAACCCAAATTTTCTGCAAAGAAAACTCACAGGAAACTCTTTCAAGAAATTTTTTGCTGTTTCTCAACGTCAAGAGACATCAAGCAAAGAACGTTCAGAGATGAATACCTGAAGCTAAAGTTTTCCGACCTAGCAACGCACGACCAAAAATCATCCAAGAAGCACAAGCCGAGCAAGAATAATTTTTCAGGAACTTGCGGCCGCAGCCTCTGTGTGCAGCAGAACCTTCAAAGATTGCTTGCTGCAACCTTCGGCTATCACCAAAAATTTCCGTCTTCTCCAATATCTGCTGCGCATGCCCTCGAATACTGACCGCGATTAGCGGACCTTTCCTCCTCCCTTGCCCAGGTACCAATGTATACTTGTAACCCGTGACTATAATAATGAGTGCCCAACACGCTGTGAACAAATTTGCGATGTCATAGCGCTTAAACTTAATGCTCAGAGCTGCATAAGCGAAAAAGGTAGGTAATTACAAATCAAGAAAGTAATTAATAAATAATAAATTCACTAACCTGACATCCTTTCTTATGGTGAAAACCGACAACGGCTACGTGTAGAATCACCGGGTGAGCCATTTGTCGACGATACGCTGACACCTTTCTCTTCAGTGGTCCCTCTTACCTGAAAATGCTAACATAAGGCCCTCAAAAAGGAACTGCGGCAGCTCCACCCTCACCATCGACCTGAGAGAGCAGGGAAAGGGATGCGCTGCGCATATTTTGAGCAGTCATCAAGAAAAAAAGAGCAGAAAGAAACAAAAAAGCGGAATGTGAAAATCGAATAAGGCTCGAAGCGCCCCCATAAGAGTATGCCTGATTACACTGTGACGGACGGCAATGCCCGAACATGCACGATACGCCGAAAAGGTTGGCACCTATATTAGTGATTCCGCTTCGAACTGCTGGCGAAAATTTTAAAAAGAAAACGATAGGGGGAAACATGAAAAGGAAAGAACTTGCATTTTCGAGTACTGCACAGCGAAAGGAATCAGTTTTCGAGTACTTCCAAAACCTGATTCATTTCATTGCTTATTCTGATAGGAAAAGTGAATTCTTCGTCTGCGATCTGTCGGAGGCGAAGAACTAATTGAAGTACTAATTAAAAGTACTGATTAGTACTAATCACTAATTAAAAGTACCAATTAAAAAAGTACTAATATTAAAAGGCCGTTTTCGGGCCAAAAATTAAAGTATAACCGATTTCGAACACCCCCCCCCCCCCCCCACCCC
>JPKZ01001951.1:437825-448220 GCA_000803305.1 Toxocara canis | reverse complement strand
GGAGCGAAACAGTCAACCGCTGTCCCCCCCTCTCTCTCTCTCGTTCCCGGACGAGCTTAAAAAGGGAACATTTACAAAAGCGAGAAAATATTTACAAAAGAAACATCTAAACGCCACACCAGATATCTGTTAGATAAATTTCATTTAGTGAAAGTTTCACGGATCGCAAATCGGCCTTAACGCACTGGCTTCTCCTGAAAAACAAAAACTGGGAAAGAAAGCAAAGCGATCTTTACGTTCTGCCCTTAATAGACCCCCTTAAAAACAAAATCGCTATGCAAAATGATAATGTAGACTGTTAGCTTCAATGAGCCTCCGAAATGCTACAAGGCTCACAGTTTTTTAGTAAGAAGGAGACAAAACTAGAAAACACAATTAAAAAATTTTACCAGCGGATGCTCAACGACTAAAGAGCATAAGTCCTAGTAGTCGAAGCGTCGCTAAAATGTGATGTATCAGCTATTATATTATAGTACATGAGAGACATAACAGTAGCTTTAGCGCCCAGAAGTAAAGAGGAAAGAATGGTAGTAGCCGTTGAAAATGCACTCCACAAAACGTACCTGAGCAGACATCTGTCGGTAACAAGATATGCCGAACACTGCTTGATTCGCGTTCTCCAACGACGGCAAAAGAAAGTAGATCACATCTGAAAAAGAAACAAGCCGCAATTCAACATACGTTTGACCTGTGCTATTCGTCTATTCAAGGGGATGCGAAATTCACAAAACATAATACCACATTCATAATATTACCACAATCCCAGTTAACCTCCTTCAAGATTACTCCACATTCTCCACCTTTATCACCTCTCTCCAAAAAAAGACTACAGTGAAAACAGTTGAGCTTCACACTTGGGGACTTCTTCCTTTCACAGCACCATTTCCCCACCCCCCTTCCTCGTTACCATGCAAAATATAATACTGCGCGGTTTTAAACTGATAAACATTGAATTGGACGATTTCCAGTGAACAAAAACAATACAGTATTCTGAAATAAGCAACCCTGATCAACGTTGTGAGCGCCATCGGGTAATGCCAATGAAGGCAGATTCTGCCATGCACTTGGCACCTCGCCAGTCGCATCGCTCATCGAAGGATAACTGAATTCAACCTTAAAAATAAATATACCTATAAAATGGGTCGCCTGCACAATTTGCCTAGAGTATAATCAACAACACTGCCACATTCTGGTCAGGAGTCCAGCACCACATCCGGCCTCGAAATGGTGACATTCCTGCTGTTCAGACTATTCCATGCGGCAATGTCAACTATTGCACAAATAACAAGAAATTCAGGATGCTATAGTCGATTATCTTACATTTTATCTCATATAAGAACTTGCTTAACTAGTCGATTCTCTTAAGTCAGGCAAACAGAACAGTTTCGAGGCAAAACAGTTATCCCCTAAGGTGCAATCACGTTTGTGCTTTACTCAGACTATAAACAAAACTTGACGTGATTTCAATCCAAAGAATTTTTAAAATTCAAACGAATGGAACGCAAAAAAAACGACCGAGATCCAAATTTTTGAATATATCACAACTCGCAAATTAATTATATGAGAAAAGTAATTCTCTAAAAAAGGACACAATTAAGAGTCTCACGACAATGCGCATCCAATGGGCCATGAAAGAGCAACAATAATTATTTTCCAAAAAAGCCTCATAGACAAATTTAAAAACACTAGAAAAAACCCAAATTTTCTGCAAAGAAAACTCACAGGAAACTCTTTCAAGAAATTTTTTGCTGTTTCTCAACGTCAAGAGACATCAAGCAAAGAACGTTCAGAGATGAATACCTGAAGCTAAAGTTTTCCGACCTAGCAACGCACGACCAAAAATCATCCAAGAAGCACAAGCCGAGCAAGAATAATTTTTCAGGAACTTGCGGCCGCAGCCTCTGTGTGCAGCAGAACCTTCAAAGATTGCTTGCTGCAACCTTCGGCTATCACCAAAAATTTCCGTCTTCTCCAATATCTGCTGCGCATGCCCTCGAATACTGACCGCGATTAGCGGACCTTTCCTCCTCCCTTGCCCAGGTACCAATGTATACTTGTAACCCGTGACTATAATAATGAGTGCCCAACACGCTGTGAACAAATTTGCGATGTCATAGCGCTTAAACTTAATGCTCAGAGCTGCATAAGCGAAAAAGGTAGGTAATTACAAATCAAGAAAGTAATTAATAAATAATAAATTCACTAACCTGACATCCTTTCTTATGGTGAAAACCGACAACGGCTACGTGTAGAATCACCGGGTGAGCCATTTGTCGACGATACGCTGACACCTTTCTCTTCAGTGGTCCCTCTTACCTGAAAATGCTAACATAAGGCCCTCAAAAAGGAACTGCGGCAGCTCCACCCTCACCATCGACCTGAGAGAGCAGGGAAAGGGATGCGCTGCGCATATTTTGAGCAGTCATCAAGAAAAAAAGAGCAGAAAGAAACAAAAAAGCGGAATGTGAAAATCGAATAAGGCTCGAAGCGCCCCCATAAGAGTATGCCTGATTACACTGTGACGGACGGCAATGCCCGAACATGCACGATACGCCGAAAAGGTTGGCACCTATATTAGTGATTCCGCTTCGAACTGCTGGCGAAAATTTTAAAAAGAAAACGATAGGGGGAAACATGAAAAGAAAAGAACTTGCATTTTCGAGTACTGCACAGCGAAAGGAATCAGTTTTCGAGTACTTCCAAAACCTGATTCATTTCATTGCTTATTCTGATAGGAAAAGTGAATTCTTCGTCTGCGATCTGTCGGAGGCGAAGAACTAATTGAAGTACTAATTAAAAGTACTGATTAGTACTAATCACTAATTAAAAGTACCAATTAAAAAAGTACTAATATTAAAAAGGGCGATACATGAAAACGGTTGCCGGCAACGACGTTTTGGCCGTTTTCGGGCCAAAAATTAAAGTATAACCGATTTCGAACCCCCCCCCCCCCCCTCAAGTAACAGAACTGTGTAAACGCCTTTCGAGAGCATACGAATGCAAAAAGGTCTCAAATTATTTCCTGTCATAGCAGCATCCCACAAAATAATTTAAGCTCATGTTCGCCCAGCTCGGTTAGCCTAAGATATGCATGAATATTGGCGGCCGAAAGACGATCGCACTTGAGATTCACAAATGACATATTCCTGATATCATTATACGCGAAGCAGTGATAAGACGCGTAACATTGTCTTAATTAATTGACGTTTCCAGAAAATGAGAGTGATAAGTAACTCGAAACTGAAGTCAACAATCCGTAAAAAAATCGAACGCACTGAAGGGGCAAACACATCTACCTATTTGCGCATAAGTGTAAAAAGCTCAGATAGGAAAGTGTCGATATGTGACGCAGAATTAAACGACGTTTGAAAGCATTGCTGAACAGTAAATTTCTATTGTGGGAAAAAAAATGTTTCGATGAGTACGAAGCTGTTTGGTAAAAGCTCGAGCCAACAGTTCTGTACGTCTCAAAGATTTGGACGACCACTAAGAAGCCGCGCAGGCTGTTAGCGGAGACAGAGAGGAGAATAGAAAGGATCATGACACGGGCCAAACCAGTCAACTGGAAAAGCCATCGAGCGGCTTCGACGGGTAACGAAACTAGACTGGGTATATCAGGTCCGAACGAGAAAGTTTAACTGTACGGTAAAAATATCACAAATGAAAACGGATAAGTGGGCGAGATGAATACCCGACCGGACACGATCGGTCAGCAAAAGACGTACAGGTCGACCTGCAATTACAACGACTAATCCTCTAAAAAAGCCGGAAATAACTGGAGAAGAGAGGCAACGAACCCGAACTACTGGAAGCGATATATTGATACCTATTCGTGATATTTATTCCTCCCCATTCTAGAGATTTCGAACATTGCTGACCGAATAGATGAGTACACACCTGCATCAACTTTTTCTTCTAAAACTTTCCAAGAACCGATGATTTCTCTCTTGAAACCTTCAATCCGAGTTCAGTAAACCTCTAACGGACTTGCTGCATAAACAGAGATGGTCGCAAACAGAGCCACCAGAGCCTTTACTGAAATGAAAATAAACACCAAACTCAGCCTTACGTCTTCCTTCACACTAAATTATTCGCCCTTTACCTTTGTGTTCTTGGCTTTTAACAATGAATCCTGTGATTTTCCATACACCAGCGCAGCTCTTATTCAAAATAAAAACTTCCGCTAGTACCACCGAGGAAAAAAGCGAATTTCACAATTGCCTGACCTCGGATAATGCTCAGTGAAACATTACTACACTATCCTAAAATCGAGAACGTAAATCACATCCCTCTCCCCGATCTGCATCGTATTCACCAAAATGGACGAAAATTTCCAACCACATATCTACCTGAGAGCTAAGTCTCCAGACAGAAGTTAACATATTTAACCTGATTACTGCTTGTTCTCACTAGTATCTTTCGTCCCTCACATGCATTTCAACGTTGAATCCTTATTTACCTCACCGTTTGTTCATTGCGTTAAAAACACTTTCAATAACATCACCTCGATTGTATTCGAGAAATTATGAGCAAAACACAACAACTCTCCTTCTTGGATATATAACGAACAATGCGATTAATATTAGAGTCACTTCTCGAGTTCCACTCCAAACATTACTATTAACATGCAATAAAGCGCGTAAATATATGTTCACCCAAATATGAGGGATTTTAAACGTCAATATATAAACAAAACAGCGCACCAAACATTTTACTATGACAAGTATGAAATCAACAAAACTCAAAGCACATATTGAATGGAGATCTCAGCTGAATTCGCAGCCTTTCATCATTCACACATCGTCGTGGATACTTCGTGGAGCTGTATGGGGATACATGGAGGGCGAACACCAACCTTCTTACTCAAATTTTAAAAAGCCCAAAGTTTATACCGCGCTTATACCGTATTTGTAATTTTACAGATTTCAAACCTGCATAGTAGTATTTGGATAGCCGAGACTTTGGAGATGATCCGACTGGACCAACAAAGTCTTTGCCCTCATCTTTATTTCCTCCCGTTTCAAGAAATTACATCATATTTGCATGACGCCTTTTTTCGACACAGTAAGCTGGGATTTAGCCCCCACTACAGTACCCTGAAACTATTAATTTCGAATACAGGAGCGAAACAGTCAACCGCTGTCCCCCCCTCTCTCTCTCTCGTTCCCGGACGAGCTTAAAAAGGGAACATTTACAAAAGCGAGAAAATATTTACAAAAGAAACATCTAAACGCCACACCAGATATCTGTTAGATAAATTTCATTTAGTGAAAGTTTCACGGATCGCAAATCGGCCTTAACGCACTGGCTTCTCCTGAAAAACAAAAACTGGGAAAGAAAGCAAAGCGATCTTTACGTTCTGCCCTTAATAGACCCCCTTAAAAACAAAATCGCTATGCAAAATGATAATGTAGACTGTTAGCTTCAATGAGCCTCCGAAATGCTACAAGGCTCACAGTTTTTTAGTAAGAAGGAGACAAAACTAGAAAACACAATTAAAAAATTTTACCAGCGGATGCTCAACGACTAAAGAGCATAAGTCCTAGTAGTCGAAGCGTCGCTAAAATGTGATGTATCAGCTATTATATTATAGTACATGAGAGACATAACAGTAGCTTTAGCGCCCAGAAGTAAAGAGGAAAGAATGGTAGTAGCCGTTGAAAATGCACTCCACAAAACGTACCTGAGCAGACATCTGTCGGTAACAAGATATGCCGAACACTGCTTGATTCGCGTTCTCCAACGACGGCAAAAGAAAGTAGATCACATCTGAAAAAGAAACAAGCCGCAATTCAACATACGTTTGACCTGTGCTATTCGTCTATTCAAGGGGATGCGAAATTCACAAAACATAATACCACATTCATAATATTACCACAATCCCAGTTAACCTCCTTCAAGATTACTCCACATTCTCCACCTTTATCACCTCTCTCCAAAAAAAGACTACAGTGAAAACAGTTGAGCTTCACACTTGGGGACTTCTTCCTTTCACAGCACCATTTCCCCACCCCCCTTCCTCGTTACCATGCAAAATATAATACTGCGCGGTTTTAAACTGATAAACATTGAATTGGACGATTTCCAGTGAACAAAAACAATACAGTATTCTGAAATAAGCAACCCTGATCAACGTTGTGAGCGCCATCGGGTAATGCCAATGAAGGCAGATTCTGCCATGCACTTGGCACCTCGCCAGTCGCATCGCTCATCGAAGGATAACTGAATTCAACCTTAAAAATAAATATACCTATAAAATGGGTCGCCTGCACAATTTGCCTAGAGTATAATCAACAACACTGCCACATTCTGGTCAGGAGTCCAGCACCACATCCGGCCTCGAAATGGTGACATTCCTGCTGTTCAGACTATTCCATGCGGCAATGTCAACTATTGCACAAATAACAAGAAATTCAGGATGCTATAGTCGATTATCTTACATTTTATCTCATATAAGAACTTGCTTAACTAGTCGATTCTCTTAAGTCAGGCAAACAGAACAGTTTCGAGGCAAAACAGTTATCCCCTAAGGTGCAATCACGTTTGTGCTTTACTCAGACTATAAACAAAACTTGACGTGATTTCAATCCAAAGAATTTTTAAAATTCAAACGAATGGAACGCAAAAAAAACGACCGAGATCCAAATTTTTGAATATATCACAACTCGCAAATTAATTATATGAGAAAAGTAATTCTCTAAAAAAGGACACAATTAAGAGTCTCACGACAATGCGCATCCAATGGGCCATGAAAGAGCAACAATAATTATTTTCCAAAAAAGCCTCATAGACAAATTTAAAAACACTAGAAAAAACCCAAATTTTCTGCAAAGAAAACTCACAGGAAACTCTTTCAAGAAATTTTTTGCTGTTTCTCAACGTCAAGAGACATCAAGCAAAGAACGTTCAGAGATGAATACCTGAAGCTAAAGTTTTCCGACCTAGCAACGCACGACCAAAAATCATCCAAGAAGCACAAGCCGAGCAAGAATAATTTTTCAGGAACTTGCGGCCGCAGCCTCTGTGTGCAGCAGAACCTTCAAAGATTGCTTGCTGCAACCTTCGGCTATCACCAAAAATTTCCGTCTTCTCCAATATCTGCTGCGCATGCCCTCGAATACTGACCGCGATTAGCGGACCTTTCCTCCTCCCTTGCCCAGGTACCAATGTATACTTGTAACCCGTGACTATAATAATGAGTGCCCAACACGCTGTGAACAAATTTGCGATGTCATAGCGCTTAAACTTAATGCTCAGAGCTGCATAAGCGAAAAAGGTAGGTAATTACAAATCAAGAAAGTAATTAATAAATAATAAATTCACTAACCTGACATCCTTTCTTATGGTGAAAACCGACAACGGCTACGTGTAGAATCACCGGGTGAGCCATTTGTCGACGATACGCTGACACCTTTCTCTTCAGTGGTCCCTCTTACCTGAAAATGCTAACATAAGGCCCTCAAAAAGGAACTGCGGCAGCTCCACCCTCACCATCGACCTGAGAGAGCAGGGAAAGGGATGCGCTGCGCATATTTTGAGCAGTCATCAAGAAAAAAAGAGCAGAAAGAAACAAAAAAGCGGAATGTGAAAATCGAATAAGGCTCGAAGCGCCCCCATAAGAGTATGCCTGATTACACTGTGACGGACGGCAATGCCCGAACATGCACGATACGCCGAAAAGGTTGGCACCTATATTAGTGATTCCGCTTCGAACTGCTGGCGAAAATTTTAAAAAGAAAACGATAGGGGGAAACATGAAAAGAAAAGAACTTGCATTTTCGAGTACTGCACAGCGAAAGGAATCAGTTTTCGAGTACTTCCAAAACCTGATTCATTTCATTGCTTATTCTGATAGGAAAAGTGAATTCTTCGCCTGCGATCTGTCGGAGGCGAAGAACTAATTGAAGTACTAATTAAAAGTACTGATTAGTACTAATCACTAATTAAAAGTACCAATTAAAAAAGTACTAATATTAAAAGGCCGTTTTCGGGCCAAAAATTAAAGTATAACCGATTTCGAACCCCCCCCCCCCCCCTCAAGTAACAGAACTGTGTAAACGCCTTTCGAGAGCATACGAATGCAAAAAGGTCTCAAATTATTTCCTGTCATAGCAGCATCCCACAAAATAATTTAAGCTCATGTTCGCCCAGCTCGGTTAGCCTAAGATATGCATGAATATTGGCGGCCGAAAGACGATCGCACTTGAGATTCACAAATGACATATTCCTGATATCATTATACGCGAAGCAGTGATAAGACGCGTAACATTGTCTTAATTAATTGACGTTTCCAGAAAATGAGAGTGATAAGTAACTCGAAACTGAAGTCAACAATCCGTAAAAAAATCGAACGCACTGAAGGGGCAAACACATCTACCTATTTGCGCATAAGTGTAAAAAGCTCAGATAGGAAAGTGTCGATATGTGACGCAGAATTAAACGACGTTTGAAAGCATTGCTGAACAGTAAATTTCTATTGTGGGAAAAAAAATGTTTCGATGAGTACGAAGCTGTTTGATAAAAGCTCGAGCCAACAGTTCTGTACGTCTCAAAGATTTGGACGACCACTAAGAAGCCGCGCAGGCTGTTAGCGGAGACAGAGAGGAGAATAGAAAGGATCATGACACGGGCCAAACCAGTCAACTGGAAAAGCCATCGAGCGGCTTCGACGGGTAACGAAACTAGACTGGGTATATCAGGTCCGAACGAGAAAGTTTAACTGTACGGTAAAAATATCACAAATGAAAACGGATAAGTGGGCGAGATGAATACCCGACCGGACACGATCGGTCAGCAAAAGACGTACAGGTCGACCTGCAATTACAACGACTAATCCTCTAAAAAAGCCGGAAATAACTGGAGAAGAGAGGCAACGAACCCGAACTACTGGAAGCGATATATTGATACCTATTCGTGATATTTATTCCTCCCCATTCTAGAGATTTCGAACATTGCTGACCGAATAGATGAGTACACACCTGCATCAACTTTTTCTTCTAAAACTTTCCAAGAACCGATGATTTCTCTCTTGAAACCTTCAATCCGAGTTCAGTAAACCTCTAACGGACTTGCTGCATAAACAGAGATGGTCGCAAACAGAGCCACCAGAGCCTTTACTGAAATGAAAATAAACACCAAACTCAGCCTTACGTCTTCCTTCACACTAAATTATTCGCCCTTTACCTTTGTGTTCTTGGCTTTTAACAATGAATCCTGTGATTTTCCATACACCAGCGCAGCTCTTATTCAAAATAAAAACTTCCGCTAGTACCACCGAGGAAAAAAGCGAATTTCACAATTGCCTGACCTCGGATAATGCTCAGTGAAACATTACTACACTATCCTAAAATCGAGAACGTAAATCACATCCCTCTCCCCGATCTGCATCGTATTCACCAAAATGGACGAAAATTTCCAACCACATATCTACCTGAGAGCTAAGTCTCCAGACAGAAGTTAACATATTTAACCTGATTACTGCTTGTTCTCACTAGTATCTTTCGTCCCTCACATGCATTTCAACGTTGAATCCTTATTTACCTCACCGTTTGTTCATTGCGTTAAAAACACTTTCAATAACATCACCTCGATTGTATTCGAGAAATTATGAGCAAAACACAACAACTCTCCTTCTTGGATATATAACGAACAATGCGATTAATATTAGAGTCACTTCTCGAGTTCCACTCCAAACATTACTATTAACATGCAATAAAGCGCGTAAATATATGTTCACCCAAATATGAGGGATTTTAAACGTCAATATATAAACAAAACAGCGCACCAAACATTTTACTATGACAAGTATGAAATCAACAAAACTCAAAGCACATATTGAATGGAGATCTCAGCTGAATTCGCAGCCTTTCATCATTCACACATCGTCGTGGATACTTCGTGGAGCTGTATGGGGATACATGGAGGGCGAACACCAACCTTCTTACTCAAATTTTAAAAAGCCCAAAGTTTATACCGCGCTTATACCGTATTTGTAATTTTACAGATTTCAAACCTGCATAGTAGTATTTGGATAGCCGAGACTTTGGAGATGATCCGACTGGACCAACAAAGTCTTTGCCCTCATCTTTATTTCCTCCCGTTTCAAGAAATTACATCATATTTGCATGACGCCTTTTTTCGACACAGTAAGCTGGGATTTAGCCCCCACTACAGTACCCTGAAACTATTAATTTCGAATACAGTAACCGAAAGGCTCTATTAGCAGTGTTATTTTGACACCAACAAAAATAAAGTATACCAACAAGAAAGCACTGAAAGAAAACTGAAGAAAAAAATGAGCATCCAAAGACAACAAAAATTGCACACAGCAACATAACTCGTTCTTCTTTGAACACTGACGCTTTTATATGTACATAGCCTACGCAACTAGTCCGC
>JPKZ01001951.1:398624-426672 GCA_000803305.1 Toxocara canis | reverse complement strand
CACGTGTCGAGCTAAGGTGCTGGACAAAACAGACAGGATTGTTTCGAAATCCGAGCACTTTCTGCAATGACGCGGAACAAAACAGGTTATAAATTTTAAAAAAAAAAACAACGCGCAAAACTAATAAATGAACATTGTCATGCTGATTCGACCAACCAAAGACGATAAGCTGAGGAATTTTAAACCAATTTTTTTGACGGACATTATATCGCAAGAAAAATTCTAATTTTAAGCTGAAAGAATGCAAGCAATTCTTTATTCACTCTCTACTCTTAAAGAAAAAAAGTTTATTAAATTGTGGATGGGACTGGAAAGATCGGTATTGAATTTTTATTGAAATTGAATTTTACTGAAATTATTGAAACTGAAAAATATTAAATTGAATCGAAAGAAAAGACTCGTGCGCTTGAAGAAAAACTGATAACTCTTAAGCGTTTTGCCTATACGAGAAAGCTGAGATAATCACGATCAACGCTGTGGAATACTAATCGATAAAGCCTATTTCCATTCACATTATTCAATGCAGCTGTTTAAAGTTTTATTGAATAGTCAGTCTTCATTTGGCTTACGTACAAACAAATAAAGAGAGCAAACTTGTAGTGCGAATGAAGACCATCGATAAATTACTATAAAACGATAAAGGATAGAAAATCCTCGGCCAATTTTAGCTCTTTTGGACAACAGATCGCTGAGAAGAGTACAGTAGCTTCGTTATTACACCCCCATGCAAAAGTTCTGGAAGGGCGGTTATTATAATGGCCATAGAAGAGTTATGGGCTATGTGTGAACCATATGCGGGGCAACTCCACCCCTTATGAACTTTAGAATTTTCTAAGCAGCGACTTACCAGCTGGAATGGCGACAAATATGGAATAAAATTTCTCAGCGTCCTTAGCACCCGTGATTCACTGAAAACTTTTGTACCCGACCAAACATCGTAAATCTCACAACTGTGATCACGAATAGTAGCCCGCAAAAATTAGCCAGAAAATGCGAGCCCCTTTCGTGAAAATTTTTGGTTGTTGATTGCGAGGGTGGTGAGGAGGGGAGCGGGGAGGGGGGTGGAGAGGCGTACGAAAGAACGTATATTTATCGTTCGAATCCTTGTACACCCTCCTTTTATTCAAACGTTCATCCACAAGAACATACTGGAGGCACACGTACACCATGGGCAGGGGAGAATGGGATTTGGCGAAGTGCCAGTAAGAAATAGCTAGGAAGCGAGATCACGGCACCAAAAAATGGGAAACTCCAAAAATAACACTACGGTTGCTTCTGAGCGTTTCATATACATCTGTGATTGTTGTAAGCATGTCAAGCATCAGAAAATCTCTCGAAAGCTTTCAATATTAGCTAAGCAAAACCTAGAGGAGAGCAATGGCCACCCCCCCCCCCCAAAAGTGACCACTTTGATTGCCCCCTTCCCTTCGACATGCAAACGCTTGATGATGACAAACTGTGGAAAAGTTGTTAATGGAAGCCTCTGCGGTCTTTTCAACAATTCGCGAGCTTAATGAGCGCCATTCGACCGAACGTAATACTAACAGACTCGAATCCGCTTACAAGTTACGAATAATTTTGCGTATATGCGAAAAAGTGAAAAGAATGCACAGTTCGTCTGATGCTTACAAATTCTCGACATACAATTTCAAATCGAGAAAGCGCGCCTTATGTGCCAAATCGAAAAGCTGTTTTGCGAATGCTGTTCATAACAGAAGAGTCCGTTACATATTTGCAGCAACAACACTAATTCGCCTAATGCACGGTATGTAAAAGTTGAGTGTACCAGCTTAACATGACATAGCCAAACAGACATGAGCATTAATGAGCTAAAACATGCGACTTCCTTCAATAGCAACTTTCCTGGGCGGTAGTTGTTCAAAATCAGCAAATGCTAGTAGTCGTTTATGGATCGGGAGGTCTGCCGGATTAAGCCGAGAGAAAAAACGACCATTAAATATTTATAGAAATGCGCCTGGATAACCCAACGTCCCCAGTAACTCAAGCACTTTTAAATATCACCGGGAACTCTTGTAAGCGAAAAATTCCCGGATTGCTTTTTTCTTAAAACGCTCAAGCGAAGTTGCTTCCACACTTGGCTATTTTCCCGCCATAGCCAAATTTGGCCAATCAGTGTTGAGATGGGCGGAGTCAACAGGGAAGATCACCGCATTGAATGCGTACGCTCTCCTTTCCTCTCTCGTCTCTCTGCGGTTCGCGGGCGTTTTCGCGTTTGCTCTCGCTTGTAGTGTTCACTCGGCAGTGAATGATATCATCTTTCCGCTCGCGCTTTGCGTGTATTTTGCTGATGCAGTTGTCGGCCGCGCCGTGCTAGTTGCTGCATTCGTTTAGTGCTAGTGTGATTTTCCCTCCCCCCATTCGATGCCCCGCCGTACATAACGCTCTCGATCGCAGTTTTCCGATTTCCTTCTTCTACCATCCGGAAATGGGGAAAATAGCACAACCTGGCTAAGGGTAGAGCTAGACAATGAAGCTTCGCAGAATTTCGAAATGCTTTCGAATTCGAAATCGTAGGCGCGCCCTATTTCACTGAACCAAAGATCATCGTAGCCCAAAAATCTCGAAAAAAGGAGCCCCACCAACACCACATCAGGGGCAGCTCCGCACAACACCCCCGACAACATCGACTCCAAGGCAAGTGGCCTGGGTTGTGTGCTACCGTATTCCACCTTTCGCTTTGGTCCCACGACGCATTCTATGTGCCAATTTTTGAAAGTTTTCGTTTGTTGCAGCAGTTTGTCTTCATGAATGGAGGACGATTTATTGACCGCTGCGCTTAGTGAAGCTGGTCTTGAAGAATTTATCGTAAGACCAAATGAAGCAGTTTCGGACGCAAGATCAGCTGATGTCGAGATTTCGGCTGCAGCCGACGAGACAGCAGTTGCGGCGAATGGTGGACAGAATATGGTTGCGATATCTGAAGACGTTGGCTCGTCCCATTCGTTAGAAGTGGAGCCCATGTCCACGATTTCGGTTGAAGAGGTGCCGAAGAAGCAACCAACGGGGAAGATATCGCCAGTTCTGCCTAAAGTTATCCCAGTTACTCGAGCTGTTCCATCTCCGCCAGCACAGATATCGAACAACGAGCCAGCAGGAATTCGAATACGTCAGGTACGTCATTCACGCGGCGATTTGCCTAGCGGCGGAACTCAGAGTGGAGCAACTGTACGAAACGAACAGCCAGTACGTTTTGCAAGGTAAAATAACTCATACCTTTTGGAATAGGTTCTATATTTATTCATAATTTTTATTAAAAGCTTAATAGACGAACATTCATGGTTATCTTTTTCGTGAAATTTTCATCAGTCATCTTTGCGTGAATTACGCAGAAACCATGAAACGGGTTCATACACGATACGTACAGCGCAAGTGAACTTGCGTTTTTTGCTGTAAACGAAAGGAAAAGTTCTATTTTATGCACACAATGCTTTTTCATATGCAGATTATTTCAATTTCTTCTTGTTCCGATTAACTCCTTTTAGCCAAAAGCATTTTCCAGAGACTGTTATTTCTGCATGAAAAGGCCAACCATACTCGAACAAAAAAGGAAATTATAGCCATCAGATAAGCTTGCAATGGCCTTCTGCTTCAGCTGTCTTTTGTTTCTGTTCCACCCCTCTTCGGGCTATTTCATGAAACAAAACTAGCGGGTCTGTTTTCGAGTAAGTGCAATAAATTCTAATTTGTTCGAATCTGATGATGATATTTGTAGCGTACGAACTGTTCCAATTTCTACGCGTCGTGTAGTAACACCGGTTGGAACAGCCGTACAGCCGGCGAGAAGGGTTGCAGTGTCGCCTAGTGAGGTGATCACTTCTCGAGTGGCACCAGCTATCCTTCGTTCTCGTCGAACAACACATCCCACTCGCACATTTACGGTTTGTTCTCAAAACTTACAAATTTGTAATTATCAGATAGCTAAAACTCACGAAAAGGGATTTCATTACTCCCGGTTTCGATACGCGATGCTTAATTTTGGATCATTCAAGTGTGGATGGTGGGCAAAACCTCTCTCCTGTGGTTGTTTATTTTGAAAAAAAAAAATTACTGCAGCCTTTTGCTATCATGATTCTCTGCGGCCCAAACCAAGCATGGGCATCTCATGTTTTGCAGACAGTTCCGCGGATCATCGTTTTCGGACCATATTTTGTCGGTTATGAACTTTGAACCAAATTTGCGGATCGCGGTTTTCAAGAGAAAAGCTTATAATCTATCAACACTCAGGTTGTCAAGAATTGCATATTTTTGAATGACCTAGTTGGAAATTTTTCTGAAATTCTAGGGCTTACTGACCCACCTGCATCATTCAGTCACCGAACATTCTGAAACTTACGAGTAAACTATCAATAATCGAGAAGGGAGGAGAGGGAGGGTCCAAATTTTTTATGCTTCGGGTCATACATGATTTACGATCAGGAGTTATTGGAAATAATTCGAAGACGGTTGGTCGAGGCTCATCGGAAACTACTGAGAATTTCGAGAAATTTTTACCCTCCAGTGACTAAATTTTCGCTGCAATCGGCATAGCTATTGCTCGTAGCTCTTTAATCGTCATTTGCGCTATTTCTGTTGTTTAGTGGTTGTTTTGACAGAGGAATCGTTACGTGCAATTTTCATGCAACAATCCATGTTTTGCAAATTGCCATTCAAAAATAATGGCTTGTGAAAGTTTCTCAAAATTGAGAGGAGGGGTGGAGGGGGGAGGGTATACGCATGGAGAGGTTCCCATATATGATACGAACGCGTTTTTTGCGTCTCGATTTTTTCTTCCTCACTTTCTGATAGCTCAGATTTTTATAACGTTTCGATTCTAGCACAGTTCGCTCTTAAGCGGTCCGATGGAGATAGGTTTAGGGGCATGATTTTTGCTGTTTCTTATGTCGTTGTAAATAAAGGTGGGAGGAGAAGGGGAGAAAAGAGATAAAATTCCAGGGTTTTATAGAGTTTGTTACGATAAACGTTTAAAGCAAAGATACGGAAACGCAGTGTGGAGGGAATTCTAGTGAATTTCGATTGTTGAAGGCGGGCGGTTTAGATATGAAGTGGTTTATTATAATCTCAATACGTTGTTAAGTAAGATTGCTAGCGTGAAAACTTAAGCTCAAAAATATGTTGCACGGCGTGATCAGTATCGTTCATTGCTCATTTCCATCTTTTTGGGTGGGAAAAGGTGTTGTTGCACCCCCAAAATCATTATTGCCTTAGCAAAATTGGCACTCCGTTCTATTCCTCATAAAGACGGTATTTAAATTTCTTGTTCACTAGTTGAGGGAACATAAATTGGTCACTCTTCACTAGAATTATCTCAGCGTTCCTCCCTTTACCCCACTCCCCACTCTCCCACTTATTGTTCCATTCGTTCCGTACTTCGCGATTTTCGGTAATTGATGGGAGCTCCAGTAGAATGTTTTGGCGGTCATTTTTGCAATCGGTCGGAACTCATTTTTTGTTTCGTCTTCTGCTCTTCGTTTGTTCTGTCGTTGGTTTGAGTCGTGCACCGAGGGCCCGTCTTCCATGGTTACGTAGCAGGACAGGGCTGCACATAGATGGACAAGTTCAACGGCTCAAAAAACTGAAGATAAGCTGCTTTTGTTGTTGGCATATGGGAAAATCTGCGCAGAAATTTGCGCAAAACAGGGAAGAGTTGTCTCATTAAGGTTCGCTTTGAATCCGATGCTTCTTGATAATTCTGGCTGATCGTTCTTAAGACGCCAACAGAAGGAAGAATAATAGGGCGTCGTGTTGTCGATAGGCAGCCATTTGTGGACGCTCATGACTACGACAGCTGTCCCTCAACGTCGCGTCCAGTTCGCACAACCTCTATAACATCTCCAAGTGGTCGTCCAGCGACACGTATTTACGTTTTGAAACGAAACCTATCAGCGGATGGCTCTCGCCCTCTTTCACGTATCTTTTCTTTTAATCTTTACTTTCCCTTTATTCTGTACTTTTTCATTCTTTCAACCCTAACTTTTATTTTTGCGTAGTTTTGTTATCACGCGATCGTAAACGCAAAAAATCAATATCATGAGATAGTGTGAAGATTCATGCGCTTTATGCATTCCCTTCTATCCCACTTATTTTCCGTTCACTTCTTTTCTGGTGATTTGCATATTCGTATTGAAATCAGGGAACATATTGCTTGTACCCTGGTCCTACTAATTTTAAATGGTCACGACTCCCCTCCATCGGTGTCAATGGGAGGTCACTCGTATATGTGAGCAAAAACATTTGTCACTGCTTGGTTCTTGGGCATTGCCGACAAGGAAAAATTTGGATATCGGTTTTCAGGGACTTTGTATGTGACTCGGGCGACTGGGAATGGTAGCGTAATGCATGCGGGATTATCAGAACCGCGCACAATGATCATCAAGCGCAACGGAAGGTTGGCGTCGACAAGCACTGTTGCAGAGGTATCGGCCGTCAGGAACCAGCGTTCTGTGCACGATCCAGCACCTTTAGTTTATGAGAGGTTTGCCAGCATAGCTATTGAGACGCATTTGCTTTTTCAACTAAGACGGGTAGGCGTTTGTGCAAACGGTTTTTTGAATGATTTTATATCTTGTTACTTTCTGAACGTTGCGACTAGCCTATCCATCACTAAAAGCACTTGAAAATATATGTTTCTTTTCTAGTTAGAGTTGGTAGTATATTGCAAGCAGTGGTGTAAACAGTACGAGTTTTTGTCTGAAAACTATTCTGTATTTTCGCCGGAAAACTTTTCTGCCAGCGTACTTTTTTGTACTACAGATTTCTGCAGTTGCGCCGATTTGCTGTGCTCTAGTGTGCTTTCAGTCCTTGTTTTGCATTAAATGCTGTGTTGTACCATAGTGCAGTGAAGTACAAAGCGCGTATGTAGTTTCTGGCACTCTGACAGCAACAGTTTGCAGAGCATCTTGCTGTTGAGTCTTCGCAAAGTTTACTTGTGATATTTTCAGGAGGTCTCCGGTGTTGTCTTCGCGAGTTCGTTCTCCGGTCCCGCATGCTAGTATATATGACGAAACAGGTCATCAATACATTGCGACGTCGCCCCCTCCTACTCTGACGACAGCACAACCAAGGTTAATTCGTACGACGCCGGCTTTGGCACGTGTCGGCGCATACAGCCGTCACCCAAGTACTATTCGAAGTGAGGGAGTGAGGCCGATGTTATCCAGGAATATGTCCACTCCACAGCTTATGCATTCACGATCTACAACTGCCATATTGAACGGAGAGCGAAGAATGAGTTTGGAAAGGCGCGTGCCAATAATGAGTGCTGGTACAAGTACAGAGAGGATAGTCCCGGTACAGATGAGACGATCTTCGTTGACCGCTGAGTCACCACTGATACGTGTACGTCCACAAGAGCCGTCTTATCGTGCCTCACCGGCGACCGTTAGACCCTCTGACGGGAGAGGGCTTGTGGAAGAGCGCACTGAGAGAATTATACAGCAACAGCAAAAAGATGGAGAAGAGCGACTGACTAAAATAAAGCAGTTATCTCCTTCAAAGATCATACCAGTTCCGTTGAAACGCGAACATGTATCGGTTGAAATGAAAGGGCCAGAGGTGATATCTGTTTCGGAAAAGATAATTGAGCCTGAAGTGAAGAAGCGAGAAGTGAAGCTAACTCCAAAAGAAATGGCACGTAAAGATACGGTGAAGCAAGATAGAAAGACAGCAAGAGATCAGATGAAAGCAGCACTTCAGGCTGGCGTCGATCGTAGCAATCAGGAAATTGAAGATGAGGTTAGTAGGTGATTTTATTTTGAAAGCTGCAAGAGTTTATGGATTTGATCGACGGTGTTTTTTGTGTTAGCAGTTTGTATACACTAGTGCACACTAGTTGACGTCTTAATATAAGTAATCGCATTTGTCGAATCAGAGCGTTTTGAGGTATATTTTTATGAACTCTTCTATTAATCGTTCGTTTTTTTTTTAAACTGTCTTGTGAGAAACTGTTCGAATAACTCGCGTGAAAAGCTAAACATGCAGAAATATCGATGAAAAGAAATTGTGGAGGAAGCCGAGAACGGATTCAAAAACTGCTGTCAATAGTGAGGTGTGCTATACTAGAAGTTAGCTCATAAATGGTATGCGCGAAGTTGTAGAATATTGTTACTGCAGTACTGAGAGTTACATATAGGGATAGATAGCGTTAAATTGAATCTGAGTTAAATAATCGAAGATCCGAGTGTCAGATGTTGAGGTGCGATGAGACCTAAAACATATTCTTTTCATGTTCGTATGAATCGTAAAAGAGGATTTACAGGTTGAAAATGTAGGCTATGCGGAGACGTATGCGGACTATAGGCCAGTAAAGTTGCGTTCTGGGTTATCACATCCCGATATGGTTGTGGAGACGGCTTCGCTCAGTAGCGTTGAACCGCCGGATATTCGTTATACTTTATCCATTCCGGAAGAGGTTGGCATGCCTTTCAATCAGCGAACAGTCTTCAAAAGAACGAATTGGACATATTCAACGATAGAACTATCCTGGATCAGCCTACTGATCAAGGATAGTTCTATCGTTGGATATGGTCCAGTTCATTTTTTTGAAGACTTATGTAAGGGAGTAGTTAATTTATCAGCTGTAACAGCGACCCGAAGAATTTGTTTTGTGGCGCTCGAGAGCGAAGATTTATCGCACGGTGAGAGGGGGGCGGCTTTTTTGACGAGGCGTTTCGTAGGGGGCTATATTCAGTCCATTTCGATATTTGTAAAAAGGAGAGAAAGCGGTAACTCATTTTTGGCGCAGCATGGCTGACAATTATTACATACAGTAAGTCGGGGAAGAGAGCGTGCCATTGTCAGATCGTTGACTAAGTAGCAGAGTTGCCGAACAGGAAGGGCGTGATCATTCATATCTTGTTTTCTTCAAGCGTGTTATGAAGGAAGCTGGGTGTAATGTATGTTATTTTAAATGATGCTGGTCTCTATGATTATATTTAAGGGCGATCTCCCAACGCCTTCAGTTGCTAGGAGGGTAAGCACAATTTATGATCGGGTTTCGGGAGGAGGAGAACCGCTCTGAAAGAAGTATTCAATGTAGTGAAAAAAAAAGAAGGAAGTGTTTGCACTTTACGCAGTCTCACATTCATTGTATCGATTTCTAGCTGAGAAAGAAGGGAGGGAAAAAAATCGGAGACAGACTATCCTTGCTTACGAGAATCGATGAGGAACACGAGTGCGAGTTCAGGCAAAACGTCGAAGTCGCATGTAACTCCGAGGTCAGACTGGTAGTAGCGGAATCAAAGGTGGTGACAAATCGAAACGTAAGGCATAAGTCATAGATAGAGGAAGCCAAACTGCGAAGAAACATTTTTATAAAACGAGCATTTGTGCGTGCTTTACGTATATCGTTGTGCCTTACGTTTTCCTTTCCATTATGACCGAATGAGAATTATGACGCGCTGTGGGTGGAACAACAATGGGAAGTGAGGTGTAATGCGTGTTGCTGTTGTTGTCTCTTATGTTAGTGATATGTTGCAGCTTATCGATACGGGTGCAATCTCAGCAGTGCAGTTGGAAGCTGTGATCTACGCATGTCAGGCTCATGAAATGACACTTCCTACTGGGGAACGTTTCGGCTACCTCATTGGTATGTCTTTCACATCGTCGAACATTCCGAACATTTATTTTGTCAGAAGATAGCTATTACGAAGTGTGCAACAGACTTTAACAGAAACCAACGTTTGCTGTTCATTAGAGGATAGTTTTTTTTTGATTCGCATTATACTGTTCGAGTTGCTTATATTAGCTGCATGTTTTTATTAAGCATCTAGAAGCAGTTCATATTTCCGTTAGTAAGGCCAGGAAAACTGTTCATGCGTTGTGCTGAGCCAGAAATGTTTTGAGAGGATGGGGAGCGAGAGTGGGAAGGGTTAAAATCGCTGAACAGATATATGGGTGAACGTTTCCAGTTCTGAACGTTCATTAGTAGATATTGAAGTATTTGATGTAATGTGGTATGTTTCAGGAGATGGCGCTGGAGTGGGCAAAGGTCGAACGATCGCGTGTATTATTTATGAAAATTATTTGCTGGGAAGGAAACGGTCTTTATGGTGAGTGTTCGCTTGTTCATTCCTCCATCTAGCGCTCGTAAACAACATAAGCTTACATTTACTCCCTAGCAGATTGTTCTTATGCATCGTAATTTAACTAAATACACCTTTCTGATTTTTGAGTGATGAGTGTTCGCTTGTTCATTCGGCCTAGATGGCTTACATTTATTGAGCTTACATTTATTACATGGCATATTGATCTTATGTATCGTAATTTAACTAAATACACCTTTCTGATTTTCGAGACTTATTCATCTCCTTTCTTTTTCTGTGTAATTGTCGCACCGATCGTTAGCCTACACTAGAAGTGCGTTTTTTCCTATTTTCTGCCTCTTCACCTCTGCGTTGTCGAACGGCTTGCTTATTCCCGCCAGAATTCATCTGACTGTTACGTATAGTCTGTCCCCGTTGACAATGTTGAAAACTGCTATTTGAGCGCCCGTGATCAGATCAGACGAAGAATATCGGTATATTCCTCATGTGATCTGTTAGTCGAACATCCCGCATAAAGTGTCTTTTGCGACTCAACTTTGTTGATTTTACAGGCTGAGTGTCTCATCAGATCTCAAGTTTGATTCACAACGTGATCTGAGGGATATTGGTGCAAAAAACATCAAGGTATTGTTTTGTGCACATCATTTTATTCTTCTGACGCTTGCTGTAGAACAAGATTCGGAAATTAGTACTGCTGAACGGGGCTAGAACAGGTCTTGAGGGAGAAGGGCGATCCGGAGTCAGATGGAGCGACTGAAAGGATGAGTATTTCTAATAGAACTGTTTCATCGCTATAACTATAGTTTTTCACCAGAGAAATCCGAAGAGGAATTAATCGTTTGATATATGATTCCCAGTAAGTTGATATCCAGCCTAGTAAAAGATATTTTGATGTATGCAAAATTTCGAGGTTCTCCTAACGAGCACAGATTCTGATTTTTGTGGGCATTTGTCGTCCCCTTCCTTCATTTATTGCTGTTTCGGTCACCATCCCAGAATTTGTATTTTTTGTTTTGCATAGTAATCATTTTCATTTTGGTAGTATCAGTCATTTTAAAATTCTTTTATTGTAAGTACTTGTAATGACGTGTAGTGCAACACTGATGTGAAGAATGGTGTTTTCAGATTCATGCACTGAACAAATTTAAATACGCAAAAATCAGTGGGAAAGAAAATGGAAGTGTGAAGAAAGGCTGCATTTTCGCCACGTATTCGTCGCTCATCGGTGAATGCCGTTCGGCGAAGGGAAAGTACCGAACTCGACTCAAACAGCTGATTCAGTGGTGTGGAAAAGTGAGCTTTTAACTTATCGGAGCACCGCATAGCTAAGAGCTGATATAGTCACATGCGTATAAAGCAGATGAGGTGCTCATAAGTTGTGTTGTCATCCTTGGTTTGGCACTAGTTGAAGAGAGAAAACCGTTTAGAGGCACGCACGGAAGAAATGAGGCGATGGTTTCCTTAGAAGTGGTTTGAGCCGTTCGTCTTGTTTTTGGTCGCTGTTCTACTCTTTGTTGGTCAACTTTAATTAAGTAGTGCATGCGCATTATATCCTACTATAAGAGGCGTTTCTGTCCGTTTCGTTGTATAAAAGAAAGTCAAGGTATTCGTTGAGGCTTTCGGATGAGAGGGTCGGGGGAGGAGGTAAATTGTCAGTTGCTTAGTTTGAACTCGGGAGACATCCGGAATTAATTCATTTCAATGTTTCGAAACAGTGAGAAGGAAAAGAAAAGGCCGAGAATTTTTGGAATTCGAGAAGAACTCTCGCCTTTTGTTCATTGTACTATGGGCGAACGTTTAGTGTTGACGTTCAGGATTTCGATGGAGTGATCGTGTTTGACGAATGCCATCGTGCCAAGAACCTTGTACCAACGACAGGTTCTAAACCGACAAAGACTGGAAGGGTGGTTATGGAGCTGCAAAAAGCGCTGCCTAATGCTCGTATTGTTTATGCGTCCGCCACTGGTGCCAGTGGTGAGCTCCTTGCTTATTTGTTCTGCTCAATTATGGTAGATATAATTTTGTTCTTTCCTGTGATTGTATTCAGTAGAATTCGGACTTCGTTCTTCAGCAGTTGACTATCCGCCGTTTATCTTTCATGACGATCTTTGGGGCGCGGACTTTGTGGTAAGGTTCACCGGTATGCGTAGAGAGCGTTTAACACAAAGCTGTTAAAGTTTATATTGAATACGGCCGCTCTATGTGTGGCTAAGATTTTACGCGTAGTTTGCATGCAGAGGAAAAAAGAATGAGCTGATATTTTCATAAGTTTTTAGAAAAAAAGAATGAGCTGATATTTTCATGAGTTTTTTTCCTTCAAGAGGTACCTTGCTTTCCTGGAAATTGTATAGATATACGTTGAATATATATCTTAGTGTGTTCATATGTGCGTTTATGCATCTACGTCTATAACACTGAAAGTGATGTATAAATTGTCATAAGCGAGTTTACAGAACCGCGCAATATGGCTTACATGACAAGGCTTGGATTGTGGGGCCAAGGCCAGGCGTTTCCCGAATTTAGCGATTTTATTAACGCTGTTGAACGGCGTGGCGTTGGAGCTATGGAAATCGTCGCGATGGATATGAAGGTTTGTGAAATTTTTCTGCGGTTATCTAATAGTTCCATTTGCTCATTTGTCGTTTTAACGTTGCGTCTGTGAGAAGTAAGTTTGTCACGCGAAGAGAATAATTCTAGTTATCCGTAATGCCAAGTGGCCGACAAGTTTTGCCATCTTCAGCGTCATTGCGTGCGAGCATTTGCTTCTCCGGACAGATTCGTTGGCAAATAAACTATCTTACCACTTTCTCGCAGCTATGGATGTACCAGAGCTTTGGCTTTGTGGCCTGACTTTCTTGCGTTGCATGTAGTGTGACTTTGTTGACCCGAGGTTAGAAAAAGAGGCGTGAAGAAAAGAGCAAATAATTATAAAGCAGCTTCAGAAAGTAGTTCGAGCAGTATAGTTTCTGTGGATGGAAAAACAGGCAGGATGGATTGGTGTAACTCTTTCGTGAATTTATAGCAGCGTGGTCTATATTTGGCTCGGCAGCTATCATTTCGTGGAGTGAGCTTTCGTGTTGAAGAGGTTCCACTCTCGCCACAGTTCGTTGAAATGTATGACGATTCGGTGAAAATGTGGCTTGAATGCAGGCGACAGTTCCAGGTTGTTCTATAAGATTTGTTGTTACTTTGGAAGGAGAATTAATGGAATAGTTTTGACACATTGTATTTGCTTTATGCGTATTAGTAAAATGGTACAGCCTTGTTTATTATGTGGGCTAGTTTAAGTTATGATGTTTACCTGATGAATTGGAAGAGATCACAGATGAAAAAAATATTCTTTGTGGAATAAGTGGACATAAATACAATTATATAGGACCATAAAAATGTAGAGTATGATTCGTTTCGGTTTCTCTTCATCGATGAGTTTTGTTGTTTTTGTTTGTGCTCGTAATAAAATCCCCTTCAAACATTGAACGCAGTCGATGTGCTTCGAGAAAAAAGGTTCATTAAACTGCAGTAGAACGTGTCATTGATCTAAACAAGTTCGAGAGATTCCGCGTGAATGAGAATTATAAGTGATGCACTTTTTCATGCAGAGCATTGCAAATTGTTACACAGATTTACCACTGGTATACCACATTTGATTGGAATTGTTTTGTTGCATGATTAATTTGCGAATATCACGACTGATTCGGAGAAGCTTTTGCGTTCTTACTGCTGAACTACTGCTTGAAAAGTAACGATATACAGCCAGGACACGTTCTTCTGAGTTTTTTATTTGTGAATTCAAGAAACTAATTTAAGGTGCTAAGCGTTTAGGCTGGCGAAATAAGATCAGTGCAAACCTTTTGTCGAAGGCTGTATAATTCGGTTGTTTTGTTTGTATGCAATTTGAAAAAAATTGTTTCCGAACGAAAGTTTCTAGCACTTTTTAATAATTATTTGTAAGATGAAAACGATTTTCAGGCAGCATTAAAAGTGCAAAGTGGCCATGAACGCGTGAACATGAAGCAGATTTGGGGGCAGTTCTGGGCTGCACATCAACGATTTTTTAAGTATCTCTGTATTGGAGCGAAGGTATGTTTGTAATATTTTGAGGAGTCGTTTCAGTGACCAACTCGGCTGTATGTTTTATTTCTTCAGTCTCTTATTCTACCAGTTAATTTCTGCCTTTTACATTAAACCTCATGTTTTACACGTTGTGTTTAGTTCAGATTCGCATTTGGAAGAGCTTTGCTAATTTGGTGATTGTAGTGTTCGCCCTATTTCAAAGTAATGGTGAATTTCTAGGTGGAGGCGTGCGTACAGTTGACCCATGAAGCGATGAAAGCGAATAAGTGCGTTGTGATAGGGCTGCAGTCTACTGGTGAGGCTAGAACACTGGAGGCACTTGACGACGCCGGTGGGGAGCTAACCGATTTCGTTTCCACTGCTAAGTTCGCTTTTCGACTTTTTTTCTTGTAGCTATCTGCTATTTTAGTATTGAAGGCATGCGGTGGCGTTGTTAAGCTAAACGCATCATACACGACCATAATGGTCGGGATCATGCATGGACGCCTCCTACTCCACGGCCCCCCCCCCCCCCCCCCCCCCCCCCCACACCCATTCCCATGTTGACGGTGTAGGTGGAGTCACTCGGACTTTGACGTCGCAAGTCATTAATACTTAGCGTCGCTTTTTAATTAGGGCGTGATGCGGAGTTTCGGGGTTTTCAAGCTTTGCACAAATTTCTCGAAAAGAGAAAGTGAACGAGATAGGAGTGGGGGAAGTCGCTTATGTGTAGATGGAGTTCCCTGTCATTTTGAGAGCTGTCAGCCGAAATAAGTGAAAGTTTCGATATTGTTGCAAATGTCAGCCAAAATAAGTGGGAGTTTTGTTATTGTTGCAGTTGCGGAATAGCTGCCGTAAGAGGACGGGTTGAAGAAAGGGAGGGGGATGGACATCTCGAATCTTTGTAAGTTGTTCCATTCGACGGGTCAACGAATGTGGATAACGAAGGGTTTTGGTTTTTAGTCACCTCCTTCCCTTCCTGTCGGGTTCATGATGCTCGGGCTCCAGCGGTATCAAAATGGCGGGGCCGAAATGTTATGCTTTATTCTGTTGCAGTTTGACTTTCCAAAATATGGGATTGTGTTGGGGAAGTGGTGAATGATCAAAGTGTTGTGGAATTCGTTGTCCGCAAAAATGACATTTTGACACATTGTCGTCGTAGTAATGAATGTTAGCGCGATTCTGCATTGTTTAGTGAATGTAAGCATTAATGGAATTGGAATGATGTTAAAGGTAATATGTGGTTGATTAATTGTTTGGGGATGTTTTCAGAGAACAGTGCACCGTTCGGTATTGCTGATCAGTTTGGGTCGTCCACGTCGGGTAGACCGTCGAAACGTCCTCGCTTCGAGGCGGGTTATTGTAGTGATGACGAGGGAAATTTGTCGTCAAAAGAAGGCTCGGAACCTGCAGAAAATGAAACACAGTCAGGAGCAGAGGATGAATCCAACAACACAAGTATTGCGGACGACGACAATTCTTCAACAAGCGGGGACGAAGAGGGTGAGATCTTCAGCAGTTTTGCTATCGTAGCACGTTAAGAAACTTGTTTTAACACGTGGCGTTCATGGCGTTTTTAAAACGCCTCTATGCCAGTACATTCTGCCAAAATGTCGCTCGCAATTTTGCTATTCGAGCATCCTCCTAGGATGGATTCTCAGTCTGTTTCTTCGCAGCCAGTTCGTGGTAACTGCGACCCTGAAATGTTAATACCCCGAACGCTCTGTAAAGCTATATTTTGCTGTATTTTATTCCCTGGAAAATTTCCTCAATCGTAATACTTTTCATTGCTCAAGAGCTTTATTGCCACTGAGAGCCCAGCTAGCTGGTGGTATTTAGCAGCAAGCTAAAAATATCCAGTTATCTTGTATGGTCCCTTCGTTCAAATGACTTTTGCGGACATAAGTATCCAACTGTATTGTTGTCGTTGTGGATATTGTCTACCGTGAGGAGGCCGAGTGACTAAGGTTTCCATTGAGAAGTGTTTGGAACTGGGGATGCTTTCTAACAGAACGTGGCAAACGAAAAATTCCATATTCATTCTGCCAAATATTAGATGCGTGACTGTCCGCTCATGCAAATGGCCGTGTTTCAAAATGGATGAATGCTGAACAGGAACAAAGAGAACTGGCAGCCAAGCTGTCTTTTGCTGAACATATGGTATTTCCGTAGGTTTATGGTTGTATTGAGTGATTTTTAGGGCCGTTTTGGTGGGTCTAATCGACAGGCATTTCCCACTGGACAAATCGGGTGGTGGCGTTGATATATTCTCGAGCTTCGATCGCCTTTTCAGTGACTTTGATCGAGCGAGCAAGAAAAGAAGTTAGTTTTATCTTAATCGTTTATTACTTATTATTGTACTTAACGCAGTTAAATCCGTATTAACCTAGCTTTATTGCCACTGAGAGCCCAGCTAGCTGGTGGTATTTAGCAGCAAGCTAAAATAGCCAAAGGAATGGCTGTGCTCGGCGTGCGTTTGCATCTCAGTAACATCGAGACATCGCACTGAAGGCCCGAGCGATTGTTGAATCTTTGAAGAGCTTTATAAGATCCGCTGTATCTTACCTAGCACAAAGTAAAAGACTTAGTCTCGTAAGATGGTGATGTTGCCATTATTCGTAGCACAGCGGCTGACGAATTGTCGATATAGGTTGTGTATTTAGCTGAATGGAATGGGAGTTAAGTTTTCGCATGGACTAAATATTAATGCGTTGAAGAACATCGAAATATTTGAAATATTTTCTTGTTTCTTTGTGGTCAGTCCGAAGATCCATGAATATAGCGGTTGAGAGTTTCAGTTGCTCGCTAGGCTGATTGTGATCTTCTAGAGAACATCGCTTGCCATTTTCTTTCACTCACCGTTTCTTCTGTTTCAACGAGTGATATGTGCCTTAGTATTTGATAGGTGTTTTGTGAAATGCTCGACCAGATAGATGTTGGTATTTGATTGTAATAAGTGACTCGTAAACAATCGTTTTTAGACGAGGAGTCGGGCGAGGATAGTGAGGGTGCAATAGTAGGTGATGAAGAAACGTGGGCGCGGCGGTTATTGGACGAAGTAAAAAGCAGTTCGGATGAGGATGAAGCATCTGATGAGCAGAGAAGCAGGGCTGCTAGCAGTGATGCCGAGGAAGGTAGCGAACACCAAAGTGAAAGCGAAAATGCAAATGAGTTCAACCCATTCCTCTGCGATCTCACTAAAGGTATATATAGGTTGTTTTTATTCGCTTTCAGTGTTATCTGTTCTATTTGAACGTTGTAAATTCTTATTTATGTCATATGCATTCCTAAATTTGTAAATTAATATTATTTTCGTGTTTCCGTTGTTTTCAATGTTCCCAGAGTGCAGAAAGCTAAAATCGTTAAATTTCTTTATTTTAGCTTACTGGACGTTTTAATCCAATTGCCAAATTGCACTGTTTACGCTAAATCGTTTTTCGTAATACTTCAAACTCCTTGACGTATGTTTCGAAAACGGATGCATCGTTTCACCGACAGTCGTTGGGAAACTGGCTGTTAGGATTGTTCATCCCTTGTTTTATATGTTTGTTTTCTAAAATAATATTCGTACTGGCTATTTGCATCAGAGGATCCATGGGCATCAAGGCAGCAGGTGATATCGGATTCGCCCAAGAAAAAATCGGTGAAAAAGAAGAAAATCAAAAAGAAGAAGAAGTTGCATAAGAAACTAGAAGTTCCTTCACGGAAGACAGCGTTCGAATCGGAGGCGATGGTTTGTTTTTAAAAATTTTTTTGTTATGCATTTTTTGTTCCCTTTTGGAGAGTGCTGTTTGTTAACGCGGAGGAGAAAGAACGCTGTGTTGCTTGGGCGATGCGCCCTTTCTTCAGCAAATCCTATTCTCAATTGAAGCACTCTTCTGTATCTTTTGGGAGAAAAAGTTTGCTAATTCCCTCCTCTTCCACAAAAATTTTTGCCCATTGCTGACGTTATGAGATGGGAATAAGGTATTGCACATTGCACAATACATTGCAGGTGCACTGATGTTATATTGCTTTTTTGCGTAAGCCTCATTTTCCTGACCGTTGTTTCAGTCATCCCATGTAACAAAAATCGCGGTTACTAAATCAACGGAGAAGGGGCCAACAATTATAGCCGGTGTTGTAGGCCAAAAGGATATTATAGCTCGACAGAAAACCACACCAGTGCGCTTATATTGACCTTTCCACTCCTCTTTTCTGGTTTTCTGAAAACTGTCACTCGATTTCTTCAAATGACTTTCTCTGCCTCAGTTTCTTGACTTCATTGTGCACCCATCTTTCAATTACCTCGATTTATGACTTCATTTAACTGCAGTTAGCACTTTGTTTCAGAAATGATGAGATAGGAAGGTGGAGGTGGTGATGCGTTCGTCAATAGTGAATTATGAGTGGTATTTTAAGATGGGCACGGCGGATGCGTTCATTTCATCATCTCGTATAATCGAGGGCACAAGTAATTTGGCAGGCGGTTCGATGGTAAAAGCAGAGCTGTTGGCAGCAGCAGAGAGATTGGGTATGAGGTTGCCGCCGAACACCCTTGATCAACTTATCAATGAGCTTGGTGGACCTGAATTCGTTGCTGAGGTGATTTTTAACGCAACGTTTTAATTTATCTAATATACCTAGATCAGTGCTATAATGGGACGTGGGTTAGAAGCAGCCTAGAATCGCTAGACTCAAATTAGTTTTGCACTGTATTACGTATTTGAGATGCTACCCTTGCTCCGCCGAACACCCTTGATCAACTTATCAATGAGCTTGGTGGACCTGAATTCGTTGCTGAGGTGATTTTTAACGCAACGTTTTAATTTATCTAATATACCTAGATCAGTGCTATAATGGGACGTGGGTTAGAAGCAGCCTAGAATCGCTAAACTCAAATTAGTTTTGCACTGAGGCTTAAATGCACTGTATTACGTATTTGAGATGCTACCCTTGCCACTTATTTTGCAAGCAGGAATAAGAGGATTATCTTGAAAGTGCGATTCTGAAATCCAGAAATTAGAGCAACTGAAATGATCATGACATCGGGGAAGTATTCAAATCAGCGCCCCGCTTTTCTTCAGTTTATGGTAAAGATCCCAACATCGGAACTTGTAGCAGATGAAAATTTCACTGCATTCCGTTTGCTTGATCAGTTTGATCTGCTGAAAAAGAAAAACGGCAGTGGATGGAACCACTCATTGAAGAAACATTTGTTGGTATAGTATTCGTTCCCAAGGGTGATGCATGTTATGAATGGAGAGCGTGAGATCCGGACTTGGAGACGCTTCGATGCAGACTTTGCAACAAAACAATTATTAGCCAAGTAGATAGTTATAAGTGTTAATTATGATTGTGTGCCAGAAGGCTTTTTTTTACCGGAACTTACTGCAACAACACTTTTCAACGGTTGGTTTAGGTCATTCAGACATGCTTGTGGGATGATATGTTTGTTTGTAAATTGCTTCGTTGGAGCTCTGAATCGGGCGCTTGTATTTCTGTTATATGGGCGGTTTGTGCAGTGGGTTATTTTAGATGACGGGGCGTAAAGGTCGTGTGGTGAGTCGTGAGGATGGTGAGATCGAATACGAGCTGCGTCATGCAGGTGCTGATGTACCGTTGGAGCTACTGAATATGGATGAGAAGGACAAGTTTATGAAGGGCGAAAAATCGATTGCGATCATCTCGGAAGCTGCTTCCTCTGGCATTTCCCTTCAGGTGGCTTTTTCTGATTTTCAAATACAGTATGACTGCATTCGGAGTTAAGGAAAGATGGAGATGCCTCAGAAGTAAGCTTTGTACCACAATAAGGTTACATAGGTGAACTTGGCCCTTTATTGGTGAAATTTTGGTTCATCGTCTCGGTATGTGGCTCGCTTGGATTTACTCTAAGTCGCCTAGCACTCGACCTTTTTCTGCAGCTGCTTTTCGAACCTTCTTTTGTCCACCAATACGGAATGGTTTTCCCTTACTTTAAAATCACTTTGAACGATTCCATTAAAAATGTTGCATTGTGAGAGCAAAGCATTTACATGTATATATGTGTAGCATTTACGTGTCTATATATGTATATCGTATAACTGCATTCCATTTAGTTAACATTTCTGAAATTGATTTATTGAATATTGCAGTCGGATCGTCGAGCCCTGAATCGTCGCCGGCGAGTTCACATCACTCTTGAACTGCCTTGGTCAGCAGATAAAGCCATCCAGCAGTTCGGTGCGTCTTGGTTCATTGTTTTTCATCCATTAGCGTTGTTCACATTGCCCAACATTCGATGTTTCATGATCTCGCGTTTGGTTTACTAGGGATTTTTCCTAGATCGCTTACAGGAAGTGAGGGTCATAGTATGGAGCGAGATGATAGAGGGATATTGCGGAAGAAATCTTTTTGCATATCTCATTCGGATATCAAGGCGACAGTCGTCTTCCTTGATGGTCGTCATTAATATTTTAAATAGAAACTTTTTTATTCTTTTGACGAAGAATTAAGGCTGCGTAAAGAACAGGTGGCATCCTTTTTTTTCGTTTGACCAGTATTTCTGATAGGGCATGTTGAATATATGAAAAAGACTTCTTTTGATATAATCGGGAAGTACTGAGTAAAGGTTAACATGATTAGGACGACTGACATAAAAAGTTAGAATAGTAATGGTGTATCTGTTTGATGGACAAAGTATTTGTGTGGAGACGTTAAGCAGAGTATTGTTGAAATGCCTTTTTATAGAGTGTAAAAGTTTGTAGGGCGCACTCATCGTTCGAATCAAGTCAATGCACCTGAATATATCTTCCTTATATCTGAGTTAGCCGGTGAAAAGAGGTATGTTTATAGTCTTTCTTATATGTATTGATCCTTCATTAACAGTCCTGCGGATTGTTGTTCAAGTTATATGCCATGACTAAGTAGGTTACTGCTTTACTACCATGTACCCTGCAGATCCAAGGATACCTGTCGTAAGTCGCAGTTGGTTCGATGTGAATAAAAAAGCGAAGAGCATTTACGTGATTTTAACTGATGTAAATAAAAAACGAAAGAAAGGGAGAAAAAAGATGCACATAGAAAATTAAGGCAGAGTTTTGCAAGAAATCAGTTAATAAGTGTCCGTGACCGCAATTGTCAGCCAGGTTATAACCTGATTTAGAAATTCGTTTTTAGTAGTCTCATCCATGGTTTTGCGTATTGCTAGTGACGACAGCTTTTTGTAACCTGAGAATGTTTGCTGCCGTTTCTGCGTGTACGGCATATAAGGAATTTGATATTTTGGCAGGGCTGGAAAAAGGCCCATGAAAGTTGCACATATTCTTGATACTGGTTTACCGGTCCATAGGATTTATTTACTTTTCTTGTTGTAAACTTCACGCTGTCATATGTCTGTTATCATATGTGTGGAGCGTGGTGGGGTGTCTGTAGCAAGCGCCTAGTGCTCCATTTCATCTTTCTTCCTCTTTCCACCTTTTGTTTCCGCAGTTTACGTCTTCTTTGATCCAGTCAAAATTAACTGGTTTTAGGTTTGCGTCGATCGTAGCCAAGCGGTTGGAGTCGTTGGGTGCATTAACCCATGGTGATAGGAGAGCAACGGAGTCTCGTGATCTGAGTCAGTTCAACGTCGACACTCGCTATGGCAGGGCTGCACTTGACGTCCTCTTGCGCACTGTGATTGGCTCTCTGAATCCGCCTCTCATACCTCCACCTGAAAATTACAAACCGGGCAACTTCTTCGCTGGTTTGTTCTATTTTGCAGCATTGTTTTTCACCCCCTTGCAAAAGTGCATCACAATTTACTGATACCACAAGTTGTTGTCAGATAAAAGTTTTTCCCACGCTTTTTGACTCGTTAAAGTTGCTCTTCTTCTTGCAATGATAGGTATTCGTTTTGGAAATCGTGTTTTCTCCATCCTTCATCCTCTGTTGTTCCACTGTTTACAAAAGTGCGATTAAAAGATGCTGAACCGGTGTTCGGCCTTTGGTTTTTTTTTTTTCAATCTTGAGAGTTTTTTTCTTAAACTTCTGTGTTTTGGTCGTTAGCAGGAGCGAAAATTACGAAAGGCGTGTTGAGACTGTCATTTATTTCTTCACCCGTTTCCATTCCAGCCTCTGTTGAATTTCAGTTACCTTAAACTGAGTTCGAGTGAA
The DNA here is from genome assembly GCA_000803305.1 of Toxocara canis. Classification (NCBI taxonomy): domain Eukaryota; kingdom Metazoa; phylum Nematoda; class Chromadorea; order Rhabditida; family Toxocaridae; genus Toxocara; species Toxocara canis. Next base: position 404,443 of record JPKZ01001951.1, on the reverse strand, counting down.
GGGGGGCTTAACTGGAATCGATATTGAAAAAATTCCTTAAATGAAAAATTTATTTCCAGACATGGCTCGTTACATGGAAGGTGTTGGTTTGTTGTCGTGCGAGAAAGGAGTGTTTTCGATAGAGCGAGAGTCAGCAACAATACCTAAATTCTTGAACCGCATCCTTGGTCTACCTGTACACGCCCAGAATGCGTTATTCCAGTACTTTTCGGATATCGTGGCAGATCTTGTCTCGCAGGCCAAACATGATGGTACCTACGACATGGGAATCATGGGTATGTTCTGCCGTTTCTATAAGTGTACTTTTTGTTTTGTATGGGTAGGTGCTGATGGGAACTTGCAGATATGTTGTGCTCTTTTACTAATTCAAAGTATTCAACGGCTATTCGAGCCGTTCCAAGCTTTTGTTAGTATTCGTATTAGTAAGTAATCGCTGCTACGTCTTACTCGACCTGTAACTAGTACAGTTGTTCGGCAGAAGTTTACATCGAGAAGTAAGTATTGCAAACAACAATGTGACCAGCTTGAAAATATTTTTTTGTTCACATCATGACAGTGACAGTATTTTTATCCCTTCCAGCTATAGCTGTGGCATTAGGTCAGTTTTCGGGCGCGTTCGACAAACTCTCCTCAAGTGAACGTTCTGTTATTTTGCGTTAAATTGATACTGATGTTGATACTGCCTTTTATGCGAAACTTGTCACATTTTTTTGGGATTTTATATTAGTGATTGGATGTGCTACACAATATAATCTGAGCCACTAGCATCGTTGTGGTCACTTAACGAAGTTGATGTTGTCACTGATAGTTCGAGTTGTCATTGACGATGTCTACTGTGTTTTTAGATCTTGGGATGGGCGGCGATGAAGCACGTAAGCTGGAAACACGGGTGTTTTTGGGTCGAGCCGATAACGGCAGTTTTCGGGTGGAAATGCACAAGATCGGAGTGGAACGTGGAGTGATATGGGAAGACGCGTACGCTATTTGGAAAGATCATCATGTTGACGAGGTGGGCCTGCGCTCAACGTGCTAATAATGGTTAAACAAAAAATTTCATAAATGCCATGCAGAGGGTCGTTGAGTCGATTGCATGAATAATTTCTGGCGCTTTTTTAAAGGAAAGAGGGCTGGAAGTGGTGAATAGAAGATAAATGTTAGTGGCATAGTGAAAGGCGCATGTTGGGACTGTGAATAAATTTGTTTTATTTATTCTTAGCTGGGATATTATTGGCTCAGAGTTCAGTGATGTGAACAACTGTGAGGATTTGATGAAATTTTGGGGACAACAAGTTGTTGGGGGCAAAAATCCCCAACAATTTTGGGGATTTTTCGCTTTGCAGCAGCACTCTAACAAAGAGTGCTGCTGCAAAGCGAAAAATTCAGTATAAATAATGTGTGCACGTTTTTAGGAAATTTTATTTGGAATGTTATCTTAAAGCACGAGTTTATGCAAACGAAATTTCATTTGGAATGATTTCGGTAGAAATTTATGCAATGGGTATCAACAGTAGATGTGTAAAATTTCTGTGCTTAAATTCGCAATCTAGCTCACGGGTAGTGGGATGACGTTTTAATGAGGAGTGCTATTTTATTACGCTAGGGACGACCATTTTTTACTGGAACTCACTTGATTTCCTTTTTCTGATAGTAACGGTCACGTGGGTTCCATAGAAACTCATATGGTCCCCACAAAGGGTTTTTTTTCAATAAGTCAACCGAAGAGCGTGCACAGTTACATCTGCCTTGTCCCTATCGATCACGAGCACCATCCCGGAAGTCGCTTGCGTTCCTCCTTTGAACGGTATTCCAAAACAGACCCGTTATAGAACTTTTTTCTTGAGTTAAGTAAATGAAATGGTTCGAAAGTTGGCCAAGCGACACTGTGGGTCGTAAAGGATCAGGTATGGATGAATATTTTGCTGTTTGCGAAAGTGAAGTATGCTGCAGAAGCTGCAGCAAGAGGAAACGTACACAGCCCCTCTCGTCCCATACTTAGGCTTCCTGAGATCTGTGGTCGCAGTTCAGTGAGCTGCAGAATTGAGTTTTTCGTTCGACTGATGCGCGTAATCGAGCTGATTGTCTAGGATGGCTTTTACCTATCGACGGTCGGTGTGAACGGCAAGCAGGCGGTGGCGTTGGTCTACGGTATTGGTAAAAAGCGGCTCGATACAGGTGCGCGACTTTTTTGTGTGACGCGTCCAAGCACCGGTCGTAGTCCCAAGCTTGAAACTCATGCCGAACTAACGAAACGCTTCCGACTTGCCACTCCACAAGAAGCTGAACCGGTTTGGAAGGACCAGTATGAAGGTGAGCAGTTATAATGTGTATGACCTTTGATTTTTGCATATCCCATTTCATATCTTATACAAGTTCGACCACTGAGAAAATTCGGTAGGACATTCAGTTTCGAGTAGTGGTAATTGCCTCTGTCTGCTAGATAAACAGTGAATCATTTTCGAACGAACGGTTATGCACAGAAATGTTGATCATTGTCTGCGGGTAAGAGATTTCGTAAGCTGTTTTTAAATTCAGATTTTGCTTCCAGTCAGTAGTGTTGATTGTTGTGGTCAACTAATTCATTTTTCGCAATTTACTTATAATAATTACTGAAAAGTGTTCATGCAGTTCACATATCATAGAAGCGGTATATGGAAGGGCCTTCGACATAGATACAGTCTGTGTCCTGTTGGTAATGATGATGTATTTGTTAACTGGTTGCTTAGTTAATTGCTATACGATCGGATGGCTTGTTTATAGGATCGAGTAAAATGTGCCAGCACAGTTACTTCCACGGTCGTTGTCGGAGCGAAGAGCAAGGAGTGTACTGTGAGACAGGGCGCAGAGCACGAACTTACTTCGTGCTTTCGGGCTCAGTACTATCTGTTTGGCCTATAGTCGAAGAAGTACTGTCTGGAGGAATGTCAAGTCGTGAAATCAGAAAAACGCAGCGCATGCAAATAATTCGCGTGCGCACACAACAAGACCATAAAATTGTTGGTAAGTACTTGTATATTGCATTTACTATATTTTTAAAATGGTGATCAATGTGTCACGATGTTGTGACCGGTTAGCATAATTCTGCTGAATAGGAGGGGTATAGAAGTTAGGCAGTCCTCTCCTATTGCACTTGTTACTGATCCTAATGAGCCGACAATTTCTTCACTTGCTTTTGCTGTACGGGAAGATCCAGAAAAGTGGTTTATGGAGAACCTATTCAGTTTTAGTGTCTTTTTTTTTTCGGCAGATTTCCGTTTTTTTAGAAAACAGCTTGAATATGTTTTTCACTTATCACCTTTTACAATTAAATTTCAGGTTTGCTGGTTTTGCCGCAATACGTGCGAGCATTGGTGGGTCGTCTTGAAGAACATTGTGGCCGAGTTTATGTAGAGGCCAAGGGGACAGCCACTCTATGAATATTGCTTTGCCATCGAGAGTATGCCTTTTTTTTTAAAGTTGCCCACCCCATATTTGTGGCCTCTTCATTTGTATTTTTTGCTGTTATTGTTTGTTTGTTTTGTTGTTATTCTTTAGCGCTTAGTGTATTTAGTTTTGTTCTTTATACTGCCGCTTCTTAGTTCAAATAGCAGTAACAACTTAGGTTTGATGCTTGCTAGTAGTTAACTGGTCTTTTAAAATCTTTTTTGAAAGTCATCTATAGCGTTCGAGAGCGCTTTAAAATTTGGTAATCGCACACACGGGAGCAGAGTGAAAAGCATCTCATGCAGCATATCATGTGCCCACGTATGTGCCTCCTGGTCTGCAGTTCTGGATCGTTGCAAATTCTGCAGGTTTTCCGATGCGAGATCCGAACCCGATTTAAACCCGGAGTTTTTAAATCGTTAGTTAGGCCAGTTGGTGATGTGCTTTAATTGCGTGTAGTGTAGGAGTGTGCTAGGAATGGTTGGTGATTGACGTCACCGTTGTTTACTGTTGTTTACTTATGAGAAGCGGTAGTTGTTTGTTTTGCGCACAACATTAGGCGATCGAGAGTTTTTAGCGGTAGGCACAGGCGTTCTGTACGTTCTTAGGATCTTACGCAAACAATATTTAGGAGTTCGACTGTAACGTTATTGCTTAGGAATGGAGCAGCGTATATCTGAACTTAGTGAAAACGAGAGGATTGTTGAAGTTTTATTGGTTAGTTGAATGAGAGCACTGGGAGCTATGCTTGAACAAGTTACATTTAGCAGGTTATGGTACTCAAAAGCGCACAGTTTTGGGAGCATAGTGAGCCAGCGCAAAGTCGATATAAATTTTGCAGAAGTTCATTCGCCTCATGTTCAACACAGTCATCGACTGCGCTTTGTTTTCTTTCTGTCGAAGAAGCCATGGCTTATTCTTAACATCTATGCTGTCATTTCCAACGGAGGTCAAAGTAATGTTGGAGTTATGGGTGAAGGGATTTCATCTTTAGGTCACTTCTTTGCGTGCAGTTTTGATCCAGCGGAAAGTTGATAATGTTGATATCGCAGAACATCCAGCTTAAAGTGGTTACCATCTGAGGCGCCTTTTAACCTAAAGATTTGCTTCTCCAAACTAGAAATCACATGTATGTAAGCTTGAGCAGGTTAAAGGAAAGCGAGAGACAGTGTAATGCCGCGTTTTTGGTCATTGCGAAATTGCGATGGATCCGAAAATATTTTTTTAATTTTATTTCTTTACTGAGTTGCATTTTTGGGATTTTCATTTAAAGGTGTAATTGCAGCATAATTGAGAGTGTTCTGTCAGTTTGAATTCAGTTGTTGTCCGTAAGTTAGTGTTTGAAATTCATCCCAGCCGCGGTTTTTCTCCTATTCGTTTAATTCTTCCTTTCCTCTTTCTCTTGTCCTTTGTACTATTAGCTGGGAAGAGAAGAAAGGGGGGAGGCAGGGCTGATCCGCGAGAAGGCCGAAAAAAAGGGGGAAATCGAAAAGAAAAGGAGCTGTCCCGAAGTTTCACAGTCTAAAAGAGTGAAGAAGGACCTTAGGCCTCCGTGAAGATAATGTGGAATGTTCGTAAAAATGGCATGAATGGAGGTCGACAGGGAGTGATTTTTTGTTTGAAGGGCAGGAAGGGGAATGAGAATACGGAAGGTCCTGTTNGGGGGGAGGGGGTTGGAGGTTGGTGGTAGTAAAGATCTCCAGAATCATGCCAATCATGCTATATCCCTACGCAATGCTAGTTTGCATGTTTGTTTTTTTCTTTTTCAAAACGTTAAGCGTCATAGCTCGGGTGTTGTATCTTTATCATTGTTATTAGTGGTGCTCGCCAAGCTTTTTTTTCTTGCTTCTTTAGCTCGCTATTTTTGACGGTGAACGATGTAATGTTATGTAGCTATTATTGTTATGGTGATTATGGAAGTGATTTTATATGCTTGGAAGAATTTACTGACATATTCATTAGACGGTTTACTGTAGATGAATTCATATATGCGGTAGTCTACGCTCCCTCTTACAAAGAAAAAAGAGGTGAATATTTGTTATAGCAGCGAACGAGAATTCCAAACATTTGCTCCTTACTGTTTATCAACCACACCTGGTTTACTGCTACGGTTCTTTGGGATTTTTTTGCGCAAGCTCTTAAAAAATCACAGCGCGGAACATTGCCTAAGGTTGGGGAAAGGGTTTTTCAACTTATGACTTGGTTTATATTGACGTGAGGGTTTTTTGCTGTCAAAATGGTTCTGCTAAGTAGACGAAATTTTGTCAGAGGAACGGGGGGAGGGGGTTGGAGGAGAATTTTAGCTATTTGATATAGCAAAGAAATTTTTCAATGCTAGTGGGACTTTTCAGCCAGGGAATGGAGGTAAAATTTCGGAGGAACGTTCGGCTCATGGCTAT
>JPKZ01001951.1:378027-398392 GCA_000803305.1 Toxocara canis | reverse complement strand
GGGGGGGGGGGGGAGGGGGGGGGGGGGGGGGGGGGAGGATGAAAGAGAGAGGCGTGATGAGTAGTGAAGAATCATCATTCAATACGGGTACTTCTCGTATAATGTAATTTTTATGTTTCAGCTTGTTTTCTTAATGGCACTTTTGCTTATGTGATGGCAAATTTTGAATGAATATTTGCTCACTTGCTCTCTTCTTTTAATCCTTTGTTTTCTGCCTTTTTTTTTTCTTTTTTCAAGATTTTATTGTTTTTCCGTATATTTGTTTTCCGCATATACAATGCATATTGCAATAAAAAGAAGGACAGTTTATTTACATGTGCTTGCTTTTGGTTTTTTCTTTTGAGAGGGTATTTCACGAAAATCTGCTAGAAATGTGTCGTTTATAGTTCGAAAGGAAGAGTAGTATTTAGCGAGATGCTAGGATAGAGGATCAATGATGAAGACTCCGGAGTCAGGCTCATCATGTTTTTCTTTGAGTGGATATTTTTGTTGGAGCCAGAATGGGATAGTTTTGAGCAATGGTCACGGGAAGGTGGCAATGACTGGCGAAAGCGGCGCATGATTTGGCTCAGTCTTAAAATGACTATGAAGCGGCAGTTGGTATACTGATAAAGCGAACATCGGTAACACGATTCACAACGATGGTTTTTTTTGTAAGACAAGCACACCTCGTAATTAAAGGCTTGGCAGTGTGGGGTCGATTTTTGCAGCATTTGAATGGTCGAATGCGGCAGATCGGGTTAGTGATCACTACTTAGGCGGTCTCTGCGTAATTTTGGTCACGTTCCGAAGTCTGCATGGCATATGCAGATGGACTTCTGGATAGTCGGGCCCGGCGTCGACCACCATTTATAATAACTTTCTGGAGCGAACCGTTACCGCTATTTATAAAAACTTTCCGGGATCGGGCAATGCCTGTGATGACTGTTCCGGTAGGCGTAAATTCGGTATATGACATGTGGAGAGTCGGTTTCATAACGTCTAAAATAGTAGAGCGTTCATCTAATACCTTCAATGATAAAAACGGACTGAGTGTGTGGACTTGCGACCTCCGACTTTCCAGGTTTGTGTTCCACTGTTGCGACGGGTTTCTCGCCCGTCATCCTGTCCGTTCCACTTCGCAAGCGGTGAGATCAAGAGTGCAGAAATGGAAATTCAAGCTTCTGGATGCCTTTATTATAGCCGTTACCGTCGCTTACGGAGTTCCATACCGTTATAATGCTGGCATGTGCGGTGAGACAATAACCTTTCAAGTGAGGTGGGGCTTCCAGGTTCCGTGGAAATGAAAAGGCATCTATATTCGGAACGTCGAGGATGCCTAAAATTGGGCTACCGAACACCGACCCTGAAATGTGGATGCAGAAGTCACTCTTAACTTCTTAATTCACGCTCCCTGAAGGGTTCTGGACTCCTTCAAAAGCGATTTCCGGAGTTCTGTCTCACATCGCACCTAAAATAGAAGTCAGTCTCCGGAGCGTGCCTTGACATCTCCCTTTTTTCTAGGCCATCAGCATCCTTATCTTTCCTCTTGCCATCCAAAAAAAATTCCAAATATACACTAGAACTTTTTTGGCAAAGCGCGCATTTGTTCAGTCAGTTTCGTTTTCTCTGAGACATTCATATGAAAACTATTCGTACAACATCGAACATACATACACTCATTGGCAGTAATATTCGGGATGGTCTAATTGATAACGCAATTAACGACGCAAATAACGATCCGTTCCCTTCTGATACCCGTCACCTCCGAAGTCTCGCCTACCGAACGAATTATTTGATAGACAAACGCATGCACTCAACGATGAAGAAAAATTAATGCCATCGTAATGCGGGCTCACAAATACATGATGAGTTTGCAAATCACGCTGATTTTAAAGGAGCGATTCGGAAAAAATTCGCTTTATGATCACTGCATACAACTATGGACCACGGCATATAACGGCCGAATGCGAATGGAGTTGAAGGTGAGAAACGTGGCGAGTGATCGTGTAGGAGGAGAAGTACCATTTTGAGGTTAACGTTGTGCTCTATGCCCTAGCGTATGGCTGTAGAGCATGGCGCAGGCAATGTAGAGCAAAAATGCTACAATGATATAACTGAATGCAATTGCATGATTGCTCTCCTTTCCCAACCCTCGTATCCAAGCTTCAACCCCCCGCCGAACTCCTCTTATGTCTTCTAAGAGCTAAGGTCAATGTGTTCATATCGAACGTCGCATAATGGCCGCTAGTTTTGAGGTAACGAGTGACATTTTATGCTTTGCTTCCATCGGGTATAATTAATACGAACGAGTTGAATAGCTGTGTTTAGGCTGTACTTAAAAGTCGACAGCGTCAGCTGGTTGTTTCCTGTGCTTTTATGCTATGACATTTGCAATGGGAACCGAGAATCGAGCGCTTAATAGAAGCAATCGTTTAGAGGACAGCGGTACTTAAACATGTTCATTTTATTGGAGATACGTCAAAGGTTGCGCACAACTTCAATGACACTAAACGCTGCACAATTGGAGTGCAGAAAGAGAGGCGGATTAATGTTTACTAAACTTTCTCTTATCCGTCTCCACTATTGCTTGTTAATTTACTTTACCTAATGTTAACCCCTCCGCTTTCCTTCTTTCGTCATCTGTTGCAAAAGATTGTTCAGAATGGTGTTGTTTAATCGTTTTGGTCTAGCTATTCCTGTAGCCGCAATAGTGGAAAAATGATTCCTTCCCCCGCTCCCCACTCCCTAACCCTTTCCCACGTAGTTTCGCTAGCTTTCGCATTCCAACTTTGCTGCCCTAGAAATATTCTCAGCAAGTGGCTCTCGAAGGGTATGGTAACATCCGTCATTTAATAGTGCTACGTCTTCCTGGACAATTCGGATGTGTGCTCACTTTTGGAAGTCTGTGCCTTGTATGAACACTTCTCCCCAAAAAGTGTGGACTGAATGAGGGGGGATGACTTTGGAAGACGGATTGTGGACAAATGGTCACAATGACCCACTTGATATACTCAATTAGTGGTGTGTCGAAAGCCGGAAGTGCAGATTCTGGAGATCATTCCGCAGGGCTGAGGAGGAAATTTTTGACGCCATAATCTAAAAATTTCTCCCTTTTCGGAAAAAAAAAGAATACAGAAAATTAGTTCCAACTAGTGAAAATTCATATTTATCCAACAAATTTTCTATTTTCTTCAAGACTTTCCGATCTCCTCAGCCACGACCCTCTGCTGCACAAATTTACTGAACTCTGAGCAGCAATAATTTTCGCTGTAAGTTTTGTGCCAAGTTATGCGATATTATGTCACTCACTTTAAGTGCATGATCGTTGTCGCCTCATTACTTTATTGGTTCACTTAGTTGCTAGAGGTATGCGATTAAATAAGCCAGGACGAAGTTAATATGTACGCTATAAAGTTGCTTTTGTAGCTGTTAAGGTGACCACTAGGTCAGTAATTGTAAGGATAAGAAATTAATCTGCCAAAGGTATGCAGTGATGAAATCGACGATGAATGATATCAATGAAAGTCAATATTAGAACTCCGTTGATAAGAAAAGAAAAGTGAATGATGAAAAGCTGTGATTCATAAGCTTGATTTGCTTTTAGCTAGAGCACTTCCTATACATTTGGTTATTTGTAGACATATAGGGAATGGTATAAGTTGCGTTGGAAAAAAAATATTGCCATATTGTTACGCGAATAGCGGTTTCGCGTCGACCTTTATAATTTTTCGCGTGAGTTTTGCTTGTTGAGTTTTGGTTGTTCGTTCAGAATATTTCAATTTATACAACCGCAATCAATTTAATACTTGATTGAATAGAACGACACAAAAGTGTTACTTTTTGTTACTACAGTAAGAATTTTTATCTTGTATAGTATCTTATATGACTGACTTCATTTGAAGTATAGTAAATGAAATTGCAAAGATCTTTGAACACTTTTGGCGTATAGCCAATCGACTTGTGAAGCACACCGTATGCAATAGAAGATCTTGAAACGTGAAAAAACTGTACGGTATTCTGAAGGGCGCTACAATGTGGATGCCATACGTATGTATGTATGTAGAAGCTTTGCGCCTTGCATTTTGCTATGGATTTCAACATAAACACTACATGAAGAGTGGGGATCATCTTCTTGTTGTATTTCGATTGTTACTACAACGAGCGCAGTCTATTGATTTTTTAAGTTGTAATGCATAACTTTTAAGCTGTAAGTGTAATATTCAACTTGTGAGCTGTAAATGTTATGCTTAACTTGTAAGCTGTAAATGGTAATTTTTGTTTCGAAGTTGCACATCGTTGTGCTCATTTGAAACGAGCACGTGAAGAAGAAACAAAATTACTTTAGAGGAGTGCCAAAATTTGTGAAAATGAACAAATTTTTAAGAAAAATTTTCTTAAAAAATTTTTCAAATAAGTCCAAAGAATTTTCAATAGTAATTTCTCGGCGATTACTGCGTTTGATCTCTTCTAATTTTTCGTCTTTTTTTTGCGATATTTTTAACACAACGCAATTGGGCTTACTTTCGAATGTACTTGTTTTGTGATCTGCTATCAAAAGGCAGTATTGAGAAGAAAAAGTTTTTGAAAGAGTAAGATAGTCAAATTGAAGAAGTGATTCGTCAACAAACAATTCGATTTTGGTCTCTTCAAAAAGACAATGGAATTCTTTGGCGCTGATTACGTCTATTTTTTTCATGCTTCAGCGCTTTGACACTCCCGAATCATGCTTTCGTCTGTCATTTATTGTCGTGAAAAATGGCTGATTTAGTAAAATAAATATATTTTGTAAAGCGAATTGCTTCATTTCGAAAGAATTCCCAAGTAACAAGAAAAATGGTGAACAAAACGAATGTTATCGTATTTTCAGAAGATTTTAGAATTAAACGAGAAATATCCTCACCGTTAAAGTCAACAGATCGACGGCAATTCTTAGTAAGTAAAAGATTGGGCATATAAAACGTCTACATAGACAATTCGAACATAAATAAATGTGAGCCGTATAATTAATTACCTGGACTACCTGGTATAATAATTAGAAATTACCTGGCATAATTTAATTAACGTGAGAGAAAAGCGCTAAATAAGAGCCTATATATGAGTCAAGTGAAAAGCGATTATTCAGCAAACGCATATGTATGCATGAAATCTCGTCCATTCAAAAAATCATTTTAATCGCCCACTCTCGACCAGTGCTTTTTGTTTTGTTTGTTGCATCGTTCTGAAAGGCAAGAAACGACTGCGAAGAAATGAAAAGAAAGAAATTCGATTTCGATAATATTCTTAAACTGTTGAATGTGATTGCAACGTACACATTTGAATCTATAAAGAAGGAAGTATGCAAGTGTTTATTCGGGAGCCAATACTCTTTTGCCCACTTGTGTTTCTTCCTAACTTAAAAAACTACTTAAATGGTATGAACTTCACGAAACACCAGTAGAGTTCTTTTTTTTTTCATCAGAATTCCATAGAGAGATATCTGCCACTTGATCTTTCGGGATAGGATGGATATTTTTCGGGAATAATTTCTGAAGAACCAAATGTGGTTATTAGTGCGGGTATTTTATGAAATTATAAAGCTGCTAAATGTGGATATTATCGTATTTTTTATGATATCACGCCTGATATGCATATGTGTATGTCTACGTTGGCGTGAATTAAGCAACAGTATATGCGATTGCAAAGCAAAGGGAATGCAAAGGCAGCTGTAATTTCATCGATTCCCGTATCGATGCAGCTGACAACCGTACCTACGCATGGTTGTTTTGACCAGTTTCGGTTCAGCCTGCTAGCGATCCGTCGGGTAAGCAGCCGGGAATCGAGCCCAGATCTTCCCGCATACGAAGCTGGAGCTCTACCACTTAGCTACTGCCCGCCCATATGCGATTAAATCAGGCAAAATAACTCTCAGTTTACCTCGATAAATATTTCTTCCTTAAGAATTGAGAAATGTCATTTGGCTTCATGCGTTGCTTAGTACGTCTATGAGGCGATAAAACTTTGTGATAGTTTATAATGAAAAGAAGTCCGTCTAACGATCGAAACGGTTAACGTTTTCTGTTAACCGGTAATAGCATATACGATAGTAGGATACGGTCTTTCGATGTCATTCCAACTATATGAAAAAAGAGCAACATTTAAGCGCATTGTTCGATTATTGAATTGAATGGACTGAATTAAATGAACTGAATTGAATCGAACTGAACTGCACTGATTTGAATTCAGTTGAATTACTCATAGCGCATTTTGCAAACGCAATTTTTCTTTTGCAAACCTTGCGAGTACGCATAAAACGGTCCAAGATTTCGATGATGAGAGCAGCGTTATCTTTTGCTTTTTTTACACTTTACATTTAGTTTTAAACTATATGATAATTTTTGCACGCAGAGAAAAAGACCTCCATAAAAGAAAAAAGTCCTCTGGTCATATAAATATCAAGTGTTACACCATTTTTTTTCCCGAATAATAATGAAGCATAGATTTAAAATTCAACAAAACCACAACAAATCATCTTAATTAATTAAGCATAACTAGTCGGGTTTTTTTAAAAAATGGCAACCGTCCTCAACAAGAGGAAATTTGTCGCACCATGTTTCTTCCAACTTACTTTGATGATCGGTTCCGTTGGTTTAGCTCGACAAATGGTTTTTTTGAGAGAGCAGCGTCATCCTTTGTTGTTTTTTTTTTCGCTTAGTATTTTGCTTCGAAACCATGTGATACTTGTGTGTGCTTGTATCGTTTTTGGAATTTGAAACAAAGTGAACAGCGATAGTGAGCGATTGTGAGAACATTTTCAGCTAAAATGTTTGCTGCATTCCCACGCTCACGCACCTCGATGAAACTTTATGTGAAAGGCGGAAACTTATTTACTAAGAACTACTAAGAACCTACAGACTCTTCTCTAATCATCTAATAAACACATAGAAGAGAATACTAGCCGATTTACAAATTGGAGCCCCTACTATGTGAGCTAAAGGGAGTAAATTGTTCAAAATCCGACAAAACAGTAACAAATTCCATCAATTTTAGTTAATTAGGATTTTCGTAACAAATCATCTTAATTTTAATTAATTATAACTTGGTTTAGAAAGTTGCCTTTTCTTAATTAATTAACATTTCGATAACTGCGTGGCAATGAGCAATTTCTTACAAGATGGCATTTCTTGCGCTATGCTGCAAATAGCTCTATTCCACGTTTACGTATTACTTCTAATGAGAATAATTTTAACTGTATTGGTTTCCAGTTTCTTGATCCATTACAATTGCAGTTGTGAAGTCAACGATTTATTTTGCTGGCAAAATGACGTCATCTTGTGTTCGCACCACATTTTACTGCCTACTGATTCCGATATGATAACTGAAGCCTGTAGTTGATAAGATGCTGAAGCCTGTAACTGATAAGATAGGTTCGTAGAGACGATAAAAAACTATATTAAAATATGGCGCACACTCCAATCGGGATATATTCGTGAAATGTGCCTCACGCTGTCCCGTTTACGTCAAACACAAATAAATCTCTACGTACTTCGACAAAAATCACTACACACATAACAGTAGCTGGGAGTCGTATTCAATCACCATCATTAGTTTTTTGTTTTGAGAATCAAAATTCTTTAAATGGAGCACATTCTCTTCGTCATTTATTTTAAAGCAATGACGTTAACAACAAGTAATAAATGTTGGCATCATACAATGACAAGTTTGTTTAGTAATAAAATAGCTCGCTGAGCATTTCGTAAACACCAACCAATCGATAAGAGGGTAAACACTATGAAATGAAACATTCGTTAGAACTAATCATGAACGCGTGAATATCGAAATATGAGCCAAAATTTGGACAAATTAAAAGATAGCCAAATGACAGCGTCATGAGAAAAACGATCAGCCAGTCGATTACCAATTCAGGAAGTGATACAGCATGCACTTAAATGCAACTGTGCACTAGTGGGCATAATTAGATCCAATTACTGCGAGGAATGGATAGAAAACGAGAGATAAGTGGATTCAATTATCATGCACTTAGTAGCAACTTTTCCATTAAACGAAGAACTCCCAATTCAGAGAGTACAGATGTGAAATGGCAGAATTTAATTGATCCTAAGAAGTTGTATATGGGTATTACTTTAGGATTTCGTTTTTCTTTTACTTTCAACGTCGGACGTGTTACGCCTCTCAGATTCTATTTCCTCATCATGACAACGTTCCGCATGCAGTACCAACAAAAAAAAAGAAAAATTTAGTTTAAGAATTTGCTACGAAAAACAAAAATTACAACTGAAGAACATGAGAGTCGATTAATTAAATAATTAAATAATTAAATAATTAAACAATTAAAAATGAGACGATAAGACGATAATGTGGAAAAGAACAACAAAATTTTTCGATAATTTAGGACAAATTAAGTTTTCCTCTCTATTCCACCCTTGTATTCAATTGCCTACTTTTATTACCAATAGTAACTTTAGTATGTATAATTAACTGTTTTCATATCCGATTCTAGAACACAGAAATTATGAAATTTTTAACGATCGCCTCAAAGAAGGTTCAATTTGAAAATTTCCATATGATTCTCGAAGTTGACGAGAAATACTCAAACGAAACGCGCACCTAGAGCTCAAACAGATTTTTTCATCACGTAATGCTCAAATGTTTTCATCAATAAAACTCAACACAATCAAACGTTATTGAGTCATGAAGTAAGCAGTGTGTTTTTTTGGACGATCGCCAATTTTCTTGGACGATCGCCAATTTTTCTGATAACCATCATTTGTATTTTTATTATTACTGTTATTAAAAATGAAAGAGAACAAATCGATAATTGAAAAGAATATCTGCACACTGAAATTCAACATTTTTATTTAACCGATGATCATCATCTAAATAAAGCAAAAGAAAAAAATGGTGCAATTTCACATTAGCACGATTATATGGTCAATTCCGTTATTGGAACTCACCTACTGTCAATTTTTTTTTAAAATTTTTGCATTCACTGATCACAATAATTATTCATAGTAGTATAGAATAGACTCACATAAACATACAGACATTTCATATGTCAACAGTAAAACGACTTTCACAAACAACGAAGAAAAATTGAATTTAAAATTTGGAAACAATCCAATTAGTAGATTTTTTTTAAAATAATCCAATTAGTAGATTTTTTTTAAAAATTTACCCACACAGAAATCGTCTAAGTTCTTAAAAAGAAAAATTCAACTTGAAGGAGGCTTTACTTACAAATACACGCTGAGAAACCGATTTCATATACGTCAAAACATTGATTGCATTGTTGCTTTGCCAGTCGATCCAACACGGTTGGCAAATGTTTCTCAATTAACGATCAAATTCGTGTAAAGTTTCTTCCGTTTTTTTTTTTCGCTTATTGCTGTCGTCATTATTCGTTCTACGACGAATCTGCACAAGAAAGACGGTTATCGAATTAGATATAACCGAAGCTCGAATTTTAAGGCCAATAAAATTTGATTTTTTTTTTGAACGGTGAATGGAATTAAATTCCAAGAAGCTTTTACACTTTATATAATTTAGAATTTTTGGGTCTGATACAATTTCTTGTAATGGAAGTCGTTCGTTTCGTCAGCAAGCCTCTTAACAACTAACTTTCTTGTTGATGTTCTTTCAAAATTTTTAAACAGCAAAGATTCGTGTAAGATGAATCGATTAGAGTTTTGTACGCAATTAGAAATGATAATATGCTGAAGGGAGATATATACCAGTTTGTTCACATGCACAATATTATAAGTAACAAAACTGATTTGTACTATACAAATATCAATAACGAACAAACGAATCAAGGCACAAATCAAATGCGCTTCACGACGATTACTCAGAAGCGCTATCGAGTTACTCTTGTTGAATGAGAGACTGTTACTGTTGAATGAGAGACTGTTACCCCCTTTTGGAAGAATATTATCTGGATTACCTTGTAATATCAGAAGGATATATTCGGGTTATTTGTTGGGCCTAAATTATCGTTTGGTATGATGCTAGCAATGTAACTGTGAGACGATCAACGATAGCAGTGCATCGACTCGTGACGTTGATGCAACGCGTTGAGGCACAATTGGCACAATCGGTTATTTCGCGCACAATGAGAGCTTCATTGGCCATAGTTGTAGGATAACTGCCAAGTTGTATGTTGTTGTAAATCGTTTCAGGAGTGATGCCCTAGGGTATACTGGAATTCGATTTCGCTCCGAGAAATATATCGTTTGTGGAGAGATGTAGACTCGAGTCCAACGATTCACTCACTGAAAATTGCACACTATATGGACAGAAAATGTTTGAAATTTACAGATTACAGAAATCAGTCTAAATAACACTAGCATCATTTTATGTGAACTGATTTTACATAAGATGATGACAGGGTTATGCAGTTCTCTAACACTACAGTGCTTACAATTTACATTTAAAGTACCACATCTCATTGGCATCATCAATTCTGCAATAGAAAGGTTTATAATGGCTGGTTTAACATAGAAAAATTCACAATACGACTCCCCCTCCCGCAACCCTCAGCCCCTCCACTGTTTTGAGATCCCTCACAATAAATGCGCATGTGAACGCTCACTGCGAGCCACTTAGTGACTGCTACTAGGACTGGTAGAAGGATGAGGGCTGAGGTTGGGAGAATTCGCGCTCATCTTGAAGCACCACATTAAATTAGAAAATTACGTTAATGGGATTTAAAAAATGCTACTTCTTCGGCAAAAAAATGGCTACAGCCTCTCCCCCCCTCACTCCTTCAATAGGGAGATTGAGACGAATTTTGAAATTAAAATTTGTCTTTTTTAAAAATCTACGCTGTTTATGAAGTTGTCAGAACAAAAACGGATAAGATCGCTGCGGAAAAGAATACAAAATAAAATTCTCCATATTCGTAAATAGCATTGCACTGTCGATTTTGAACAGTCAATAAATCACCAAAAAATGAATTGGCGATTGTGCGAAATCGTTGGCCTAGTTTTGCTCAGTTTTGTATATGCTGCAAAAAATTGGAAGGAGAAGTGGAGGGGAAGAAGTGGGAGCGAAGAGAGAGAAATTTACGAGTTACCCTCGAACCCCGATGCGGCACTCTAGATCCTTTGCGGAGTGTCAATAGAGTTGAGTGGGCATGTTTGGCAAAAGCTTAAACATGCGTGAAAGGTCGAAATATTTAGGTTCATGCAAACCGATTGCTGTCCTATTTTCATGTGAACCGCTTAATTCAATTTGCGCTATTTCGTCACTTTTGCGAGGTAAGTCGTTCAACTGGTGCACTTAACCATCATTCATATATTTAACATTATCTTCCACTATATGAAAATAAGGGCGGCAGTAGCTCAGTGGTAGAGCCCCCGCTTCGCATGCGGGGAGACCTGGGTTCGATTCCCGGTTGCTTCCCACCATACCACCGACAGCTCAACTAGCTGGTGGTATTAACAACTAGCCACAACAGCCAAGGGGATGGGCTGTTGCTCGGCGTGCGATTGCCTCAGTCACATCGAGACATCGCACTGAAGGCCTGAGCAGAAAGAACAAGAATAAGGATATGCAAATAAGTGCCCATACAATAAAGCATAAAGCATTGTGCGAATTACTACTACTGTCATAAAAAAGTTAGATTTCTCGGCTTCTAGAAGTATACAATGCTTCATTATAGCAAAAAATGTGCACGCATTCTATATAGATCTAAATAGTAATAAAAGTGAAATTTTGTTTTATGATGGTGACGATGATTATTTGTAGGGGAGACATTAACATAAGCCTGCGCGTATTCAGCTAGCTGCAGATTCATATATGCATAATGCAGCTCATTACGCATGATTTATTATGCAGACTTAATGATCGATTAGAAATCTCTGGTGTATTATCTAGGAGACAATTTCGTATTGCTGAAGCTATAAGCTCCTAAATCGGCACTAATAAAAACAAATTTTCTGTCCGCTAACAAATGAAATGGGCAAAGGAATGTGAAACAAAAACAGTTATCATAATTTCGGGCAAAGGAAGCTGATAACAAAATAGTTATCACAATTTCAATTTTTTTTTGGCTTTGAATCATTATAAAACTGAAAATGTTTATTGCCGACTTTTCGAATAGGACATATATAAGTTGGTTCGATTATATCGTTCATCAAATTACACTTTTGGAACGAATAGTAGAAAAAAATCAAATGGTAGAAAAATTTTTATGTCCATCCAATAGACGAGTCAACGAGAGTGATTGTTAAAAAAAAGAACCCGAACCAATACTATTAAAGAACAATATTACTGGTTTAAACGACTATATATGACAACGCTAAGGAGTAGTTTAAAATCGAGCTCACTTTCGGCGAAAAAAAATCGAGTAAAATATTTGGAATTGAGAAAAATTTGCAACTTTGTGAGCATTAATTTTAGAAAAATGAAAAAAAAATTTATTGCCCAACGCATAACGAATGAGTGCATTCCATGGCAAATGATGATGCTTCATTAAAATTTTTCGATTTTTTTTCAAAATTTGATTAATCTTGACTAAAACTTTTAATTTTTCTGATTATTAGCATCTAGTTGCACAACTATTAATGCAGAAATATTTTAAAAAAAACTTTAATTTTTAAAACAAACTTAGTCGTTTAAACTTTACGAACATTTCATAAAGTTAATTATCAAAATCGGAAAAGAAAATAACTAATGTTCATCGTTGACGAAATTGTCGCACTTTTTAAAAGTGAGCTAGTTGCGGTATTAAAAGCATCGCATATACCCAGCGGCAAATCGATAGAGCTGAATGTTTACTTGTATTATGTGTAGAGCGCTCACCACAAATGAGAATCTCCCCTTTTTCTTCGTAAACAACGTGAACAAATAATAGCTGACTAACACCATTGTAGCTATCTAGATTGTCTTCTCGAACATTTAGTTTTACACTTTTTCGAGCTCTTTTCCAATTTTTTTTTCAAAAACAATTTTTTTTGGTAAGAGTAGAAAAATTCATGTCAGGCTGACGTTATAAGCTATGAATTTTCTTGAATGCTCATTATTAATGATCTGAATTCTGAGAGGAGTTTGATTTACTAATTGAAACATCATTTCTACTTTATATCCTCCATTCGTTGAGAATATCGTACATATGTGTCTTATATGTGAGTTGATATGAGTTCGTACTGATAAATTACTAGACGACTTATAAAGTCATTGAAGTACCCATTCATTCTTCAAAATAACGTTACTGTTGGCCAAGTCAACAGTTTGGCCAAGTCAACAGTTCTTCGAAAAGTATCATACATAGCAAACATCCTGATGGCGTGTTTGCCATATGGATAAGCAACAACGATTTCAATTCGTTTCGTATAACTCAGTATGCCAATCGTGGTTGCACAAAATGAATATTTCACTTTTTGCAATCGATAGCACTCATCGAATTGCCAAATGCGATACGAAACGAACGTTGTACGTCGTTGTTGCAATAAGCAGTAATTTAGTTCTCATACACTCAGTTAGTTATCTGTGTGGTGCACGTTCCTCATCATTTCAATGCGTTTCGATTTTCAATGCTTCTCTAATTTGCCCTAGTTATTTGAGCATTTCACTTTTTCTACGCCCAGCGATATTGATTTTGAGCTTGAAACTTTTGAAAAATATTCGATTTCTTATGACGACATTATTCCATCTCGATCCCGCCTGCTAATAGCACCTGCTTAATCAATCAGTCAGCTAGAGAAGTGCGCAAACAAATACTCGAATTTGGTTTTGCGAAAAATTAAATAATTTCGAGTGAAAAAGATTTCTAAATTTTCAACAAAAATTTCCAACAAATTTTCGACAAAACTTTCAATGAGAATTTTCAACGGAATGAAAAAATAATTTTGCATAAAATTTTTGAACCAATCGACCCCGAATTGAAAAAGTAAATTGAAATTTAGGAATGCACTTTGCACTCACTCTGAAAGAAGTGAAGCAAACGAATTTTACGCTAGCCAACTTTCAATCGTTTCGATTCATTCAACAAGTAAATCAAATGTACGGCAATGCCCTTACCCCACCCTACCCCCTCTCCGCTCACCCCCCTTCGAGCCTATCAATGGACACAAAGACGCAAATAGAGCAATCAGCGTAGTTTGCATTTAACTACGCTTCGAGGAACATAGCGAAGCTGGTAACGGATGTTATCGCATTGATGGCGACACTCAATGTGACCTTTAATAGGTCGTTTGCAATGAATTTGTTGATGCGCTTTTTTTCTTTTCACAAAAATAGTTCACTCATTTTACTGTTGAAAATTTATTTTTTAAGGAATTTTTTTCCTAACAAATTTGGTCTCTTTGTCTTTAAACGCTTCTTCCTGACAAGGTCAACTCTTAACATCACAATGGAATTGGCATCATTTTTGAAATATCTGGAAGAAACTCACTTAACCTCATGTATAGAAAAGCAGAGAATTGTACTTATACTTGAAAATATCAGTTAATTTCTATCGAGTCTGAGCAAATTATGTCCGACGACAATGAGCTCATTATCTGACTGTTTTGAAAAGTTGTAACTGTTTGTATTCAATTTTGTCGGTTAACATTTTTTTACATTCCATTATGCTTCTATTCCTGTATAAAGGAACAATGTTTGCTAATATTCGAACTTAACCAAAATTACTGCGACAGTGAGCGATTATTTAATATTGGTGATGTTGCGAGTGTAACAGATATTTGTAATTGACGAGCACACTAATGAAGAGGCCGAGTAAAGGAAGCCTACGCACAACAACTTTCTAATTCATTTAAGTGAACGTAAGTATTGATTGATATAGGCACGAGTATATACTATCAGTATTAGTATTAGCAGTAAAAGTATACGTCTATATAAATACAACTATGGTCTTTCTTGATTGTTGTTCTCCTTCCGACTGTCGCTTCCCCAGTGCTCATATCACAACTCTTCCCATTTTTTTGCACTGGCTGAAAATTTTTTCAAAAATGAGTTTGAAAATTTTCGTACAAAGCGATTTCTTCGAATGAACCAATCAAGCTCAACTTTTGGTTTTCCGCGAGCAATAAATACGTTTGATCTACCTCACCTAAAATATTCGGCCTTACTCTCTGTACTTGTACAAACAGAATGTATCGCAATAGAGAACACACTTAAGTATCTATGCTTATGAATGAATATTTTGCTAAAAATATTACTATAAAATTTGCGATTGCTTTGGAGGAATTTCAAAAAGTTAATGAGATGGCATAACGCTTAGAGTGGAATACATACAGCTGCCAATCAAAACTGCATATTGATAATCCGTTCAGTGGGAAGAATCAAAACGTAATTCGAGTCAAATTGAATCAACAAATTCTTCGTCCGTACACCAAAAATTATGTCATGAAAATCGAACAAAATCTCAAGAAGGATAATTCACACTCACTCAGACACACCATAGACCAATTCGATTATGCGAGGAAGTAGTTGTTAGGAGACCGACATATTCTCTTCACGTATCGTTCGAATTTTTCGCTATTGAACTTGAAATACACCGAATAAAATACGCGAAAGATTCTATGGAATGCTTGATGAAATACTAGTGCGAACATGTATAGACTGTGTATATTATATATATATATATATACATATATATATATGTAATGAAAAAACCCATCGTTCTTTTCGGAAAAAAGGATCGATTTTCATTTTCAATATTTTTGGATGCATCTTTCATTTTCGGATGCATTTTACTTAAAAATATGTAAAGGAACGCTAAAATTTCTGTAACAAAACCTTAGCTCTTTATTTGCTCAATTAATAGTTGGACCGAGAGAAAAAATAGACGATTATTTGGATGTATCTTTTAAATTTTCCAATTTTTTTTCATAAAATTAAAAAGTGCATAAGAATTTGTAGATGTATTGAACTCGGTGGGATATTACTGAAATTTTCTGAAGAAAATGGTTAAATGTTGATGAAAGAAAATATGTGCAAAGCGTGTTGTCGTTAAACTAGCTTTTGTAGCCTTAAAAGGTCATAAAGATAAGGTACGCACTTGTACGTAAATTGTGCGCGACCACTTCAATGACTCTTTCAATTATGTTATATTTTTTGGCATGTCATCATTTCATGCATCTCACAACGTCGCCTATGTTTTCAATTTGTGATAGTCGCTAATGAAAATAACTGGTTAACGATTATTTAATTCATTTATTGATTTTTTAAAACATATTCAATTACAATTAATTTCTATTATATTCCTCTCTTTTTTATAATATTCTTTACGTCAGAGAATAATAACGATTCTATTTTGTGGTTTATCTCACATATGTGTGTGTTATATGTGTTTTTTGCCGCTTTATTTCGTCACCGTATTCGACAGAACTTGAAATGAATGCTCAACTCTCACAAATTCGACTCCCTATGGGCTGCAAAATAATCAGCTCCAAAATGAATATGGCTAAATTTGATGGAGAATACGCTATTGAGGATCGAAGAGATGAACTGAATTCAAAAGCTCGAGGTATTATACTTTTAAAATTCCGACAATTCTCTAAAAATCGGCAAGCGATAAGCAGATCTTGCTGTCGGATAAGAGAAAGGCTTTTGACGCAAGAATGAGCATTCATCTCAGAGCTGTCTTATCGTTGACGATTAGCTGTCATCTTTTTGATGTGATGTAAAGGATACTAAGAAAAAAAAGCCTTGAAAGGATCAGACGACAAGTGAAAGGGAACAACGATCGGCGCAAAAAAGTAACTCAATAAATTCGAATGCCTTCATGGCGGCATCGAATTTCGAAGAAATTTTTATTGTGTAAGTTTAGAGATTATTTTAAAAATTATCTTTTTTGAATAAACAAATTTATATGCATTAATAAAGCTAAAAAAACATCTTATTTTGTAATATCGTTTAATTTCACTTATTTCATTTATTAGTTTTTTAAAACATCTTCAATTACAATTAATTTCTATTATATTCTTTCCTCTTTAATAATATTC
This sequence comes from Toxocara canis, assembly GCA_000803305.1. Classification (NCBI taxonomy): domain Eukaryota; kingdom Metazoa; phylum Nematoda; class Chromadorea; order Rhabditida; family Toxocaridae; genus Toxocara; species Toxocara canis. The sequence goes on along the minus strand of JPKZ01001951.1, from coordinate 381,467 downwards.
TTTACGCGTAACACCAGAGAATAATATGTGAAAAATCGGTGAAAGCACTCAACAATTAATATGTCTGGACAATATGAAGATATATGATTACTCATTTATCGTATTTTCTGAATTGATTGAGCAGATGTGCGATATTGTATTCGTTCACACCTTTTTGTTGTTAATATTTTGTCCTTAACGACAAATAACTGTCGATAAAAGATTATCCTCAATAAATTGTCGCTTGAGAAACCATCGATAATGAGCAATAGATCATCGCTAATTGGCATGTCTCTCCTCGAAGTTGTACTCGATATAGCTGGGTAGGCAAATTGGTATGATTATGCATCAATTGTAAAGGGATGCAAAGGCAGTTGTAATTTCATCGATTCCCGTATCGATGGAGCTGACAATCATGCCCACGCATGATTTTGTTTTGACCAGTTTCGAAACGCCTGATGGTCAGCCTGCTAGCGACCCGTCGGGTAATCAGCCGGGAATCGAATCGACGTCTTCCCGGGTACCAGTTGGGAACTCTACCACTGATCTACTGCCCGCCTTTATGCACAATTGCAAAATGAATATAGTATAATTCGTAATTGCGCGATGGTGGCAACCATATTTCGGGATTCTCAGTTACTCGAATCGCTCTTTCTTCATTTCATATCGCTTGATTAACTGATTCAACGCAACGAATATACACATGTGCAAAAACATTCAGTTATTGCCTCTACTCCTGCGTTCGTTATGTCTTTCGACTGACTGCCATATAAAAAGTAGTCCTCATAACTTCTTTCCATTGGTCCTGGGGCTAACTACGTGCGTCATACTAGCTCTCCGCCAACTGAATGTTCTTAACTCTTGTTATCGCCTGAGGTGACATAAAATAATCGCCCGAGGAAAATAACAACAATAATAATAATAAAAATACGGGCACCGAAATCGTAATATTAGCAGTCTTTCTTAAAGTATATTTTTTTGAACATTGTCGAAAGACATTTTGGACGAAGAAAAGATGCTTGGAAACTTTTTGCTGTAAACAATTCACATAACCTTTGTGAAGAATTGCCCATTGTGGAGCGATCGATTTTTATTTTCCGTGGAATCCGTGGAAAGCGATAAAAACAAAATTTATCCGTGGAAATCCGCTTCGCCAACATTTTTTTCCGACCTTGATGATATAAGTATATCGCTGTATATACTCTGAGCCATTATATCGGCATCGTGCTAAGCAAAGTATTTTCTGGTAATGCTTTTGCGCCAAAAGACCAAACAAAGATCGCTGCAATCTTTGGTGTGAAAATGAAAGGCCAACCGACGAGCATTAGTCATCGTATAAGTGAGCTTGAGGGATGTGCACACACAATATTTTGATTTCCCCACGCTCGCAAAACAACTAAATGGACTAGTTCTCGGTTCGGCTAACATGATGGGCGCATGTGCGCGATCGCGGGTCTTTATGAATGCTCTCGGATTGCACAAATAATTTGTTGTCATATGTTTCAGTAATGAGTGTAATAAATTTAGGCCACCATACATGCTTAGAAAAAAAAAGAAAAAAAAAACGTAGAAACCCTATGCAGTGATGTTCGCTGAAGTTTAATTAGAGCTCTCGAATGACGAATAAAAGATTCACCTTCGGATTTTAGAAAAAAAAGCGAATGCATATTTGAAACGTTAAAAAACTATCTAATCTGCATCATGAAACCATATCGATTTTTAGTCGTATGGTGAGCTGATCGGAGGGTAGAAATTTTGAATATTTAATTTCGCTTCATAACTATCAAAAATTCTGACCAGGACTTTTCCTTCAAAACAAAAAATACGAATTCAATTGAATTTGAAATACTTAACGCGTTTCGATCAATGGTTAATGTTAGCAGCACTCGTATAGTGAAAGGACTAAAACGAGCAAGTACAGAGTTCGGCCACATATTTAATTGCGGTTAGGAAACGACTTGACGGTTCGATTCTTCACTACTAATCGCTATAATTTTCTCTTTCATCACTCCAGTCAATCGTTCAAGAAAAACTGAAAGACATTTAGAGCTTTAGAAAATTTACTGTAAAAATTTCCGGAAAAAAAACAGTTTAACGGAATAATTAGAGAGGTTAACTTAGTAACTTTACTTTAGGCAAACTTACTAGTAATAATTTTAATGGATGGGAAAATTACAATATCTTTCATAAAAATCTGAGAAGGAAAAGTCATAAAATGTCAAAAAAAAGCAAAGGATTCGTGCTGATAACCGCGATTATTTGCTTTAACGAAAATGATAGCAAAAAAAAGTTACGCCTTAATGAGCACAATCTTTAATGATGTGAAAATTAAAACGAATTTTCACTTTTTCCCGAATGTGAATATTCTTATGCGATGCATAGTACTACGAACAAGCATTAGCAAAAAATTTTTTAAAATTTTGATCACTCTCCCTCCCCCTCTCTCACACACATACACACATCAAAAGTTCTTGTTAAGAACACAGTAAAAAACAGTGAATCTAAAAGCTAAAAATCTTCGTAAGAGTTTTTCATCATTTATATTGAAAATTTGCGCACAAATGCTTCATTTGCCATGGATGAAATATTCATCATTTTTCAAATTAAAAATCTTTTGAAAGCCTTTTGAACATTTTGAAATCAAAAGTGAAACGTATTACTCGTAACAAGTTTTAAAATAGCACAATGAACATTGTTTAGGTGACATTTAAATCCAAGGGTCCTGCCACGAACAATATCATCCCTCGCTTACGAATAGATCAGTGAATGATCTTGCCACGATCACACAACCAAACAAAGCAATATGAAGACGCCATATAAATGAACGCTATGGAATCAAATTTCATGAGCATTCATCTCAGTTGTATAGCACACATGAGTGACGACAAACCCGCATCAGAAGACTAATTTTTAGTGATTAGGTCGGTGCGAAACAGAATGTACAAAGAAGGCATAGCATTCTGACAACGGTACAATTTAATGGCGATGGAAAGAGGACAAGAATCTCCAACATGTTCGCCGTTAATGTTAGATTTTTCCCGAAAAAGTTGAACCGAACTTAGCTGAAATACTTACTTTCACGATTGCTTCCTTAAAATGCCTATTTAAAAAAGTACCATTGAAAAAATAGGAAATAAGCAATCCTAAAGACAAAAGCGGAGTGGATTGCAGATGTATCATCAAATGTTACTCGACAACAGTAATGGAGAGATAGCCTCCGAGAGAGATCATATGAGCTGCGATTCATTTATTGAGGCTATAGTGTATGCGCCCGTTATGCTAGTAGTTATAGTGACTTTGCCAAACAGTCAAAAGGAAATGCGGCACAACTGATACAATAGAAAACTCTGGTCATTATCATATGTGTATCAATATCATTTTCAAATCTTTTGCCAAGAAGTACTTTTTTACTATGGTATCGCTCAAGAATCGAAGAGAAAGAGAGTGAGAGAAGTTGAAAG
>JPKZ01001951.1:357833-368765 GCA_000803305.1 Toxocara canis | reverse complement strand
TCCCCCCTTCCTCCTAGATGAGGCAGGTAGCATCGTAAGCTTTGTCCCGAAAAAAGTGGAACAACAAATTCATTTTAGACGCTTCAACGTTAAGCTAAACTTTTTGGCTGAACAAAAAAACATGACAACCCACTTTTTCGATTTGATTTGATCCTGATATTCTCAGAAAAGAAAATAATGAGGGCAGGTCGATTAGCATTTGTTTCGCTGTGAACAAAAACTAATATATGTGTACAAATTGAATCTGAAGCACTGCTTACTTTTCCAATTTTCAGACGCGATCGGTGAAACTTTTTTACAGCTTTACTTTGCAAATTCCCGCAATTTTCAATAGTGTTACCCATATGTAGATTTGTAAACAAGACATACTGAGTGAGAGCTAATCATCATAGCGAAGCTGCTTTTTGATCTATTTCAGTGACCATTATGAGATATACCCTAGCATGAACTCCATAGTATATTTCTTCATCAGATTCCCAGCGAAAAATCTCCTCAGGCGATGAGTGTAGCTCATAACCCTCGCGCTTATTACAGGTGTGCTTATTATCACCTGCCCCTTCCCCAGCCTGTAACCCGCTTAGACGATGGAATACTTGTGAGATATCTTTATTTTACAATTTCACGCTCGAGACATGCACATGAAACGTACACATCATAACACTTCTCCTTCATTCCGAGCACGCACAAGTTAACTTTATTTTGAAACGTTGATGTGAGCAGTAATGCGAGCAGAACCGCAAATGTTACGGCATACTGTTGATGGATTGTACGCCAATAAATTTCAACGGTAATGTTCTCGCCGGCACATAATAATAATTGAATTGGATTTAAGCTAATTTAATTTAGCTGAAATGAATTAAACGTATTATATAAAGTTTGCAATGCGCTTTAAGTACGAGATGTAAGGTTCTATCTCATGTTCGTTCTTTATTACTTGCATTCCATAAAGTGACATCAACGTTTCTAAAGATTGTTACGCAAAGAATACTTTTAAAAAATCTATTGAATCTTTCTTCAGCGTTCCAAAGTGCAACAAATCAAAAGCTTCTTTCTAGTCATTTGTCCTCACCTAATCTCCTTTCTTTCTTAAGGTACCTTCTTCGAAAAGTCATTTCACTGAGTGACTTCTATCGTTATCGAGCCGTACTATGCAAGTCTTTGGGAGCATTTAAAGGGCTCAATTGTATCGAGACCGTAATGCACTAACTGCAAGTTGATGTGTAAACGGATGCTGATAAAAAGCTTGATCGAGAAAAAGACTGCACGCGAACGTTGTATGTGACAATCAAGGGCGTTAGCCATTCGGCGAAGCATCCAACCTCATTACAAATAAATGTCATGCATTGCTAGTACAATTTAAAACTACTTGAGATGTGCCCATTCGTGTAAATAAATTAACCGAACTTGGCCGATGAGCGTAGAAATATGCGTAAACATTTCCTCGAAGGCTCGGCGAGTAGTGATGCTCATGTCTACGATTCTCTATGCACGACAACTCAAGTTGAGAGGGACATTCATCATCTCGGTGGCTATTGCCGTTGTGATCGTTGAAGGCAGACAAGTCACGAAAATAATTCCGCTTAGAATCAGAAATTTACAACACTCTTTAAAGTGGTACTGTTAGAGAGAGGAAACAATATAGAACAAAGAAATATACTCTGATTTTTTTGCCATTTTTATGACAGTCATTAGAGAACGAGTTCTAGGAAGTAATATGTGGCTGTCAGCATATACACTTTGAGCATTCCTCTTTAAAATAATGACTTAAATGCGTCGAAACTAAATGAGGAGTGGTGTATGGTGACGCAGTAACATTTCTCTTCGACCAGTCACAGTGGTCTCTAATGTGCATCATGAAGTGGTATTGTTGATGAATGTAGTCGGACGATTTTCTTTTTTTTTCACGAGACGTATTCGCGTTCATTTTCACGCGACTTTTCGTGTTAATTTCTTTTTAAATGTGGATTTTTCTTCCAAAGGTTCATATTCCGAAATGTCTTCAATGATCCATTTTATATTCAACGTTCTACAGCGCATGAGTGTCTTCTATACTTCGGTCCAACGAATTGAATTTTAGAGCGATTGTTCCTCTGATCTACATTTCCTGTCTTTCCCCTTTTATCTACCTTTCCCGTCTTTCCCCTCTGATTTACCTTCCCCGTCTTTCCCCTCTGATCTACCTTTCCTGTCTTTCCCCTCTGATCTACCTTTCCCGTCTTTCCCCTCTGATCTACATTCCCCGTCTTTCCCCTCTGATCTACCTTTCCCGTCTTTCCCCTCTGATCTACGTTTCCCGTCTTTCCCCTCTGATCTACCTTCCCCGTCTTATAACTTTTCATACGTTATAACTTTTCCAGAAATCCGTCGTTTTCGCTTTTTTTTTTTGGCAATTTAACGAGTTAGAAATTTTGCAATGGTTTTCGGAATAAAGCTAGCTAAATTTTTTTTTCTTTTGCTGACGGTTTATCGAAATTGTCGCAACGAATTGTTGCTTTTAAATTCACCACAAAAATGGCCAACATTTTATGGGTTTAAATAATTGGCAGCTTGGGCAAAATTATTGGCAGCTTGGGCAAAATTATTGGCAGCTTGGGCAAAATTATTCGTTCAGTAGCATACCATTCGAAAAGAGCAAAAAATGAGCAGCCGCCATATATACGGGTTAATTTGTGAGGAAATTTTTATGGATTTTTTTCTTTTGGAAATGAAAATTTATTTCTCATGATACAACTAAACATAATAAATGGCATCCACTATTATTGTCAAATGTCCGTGAAGCATAAAGCTGAAAATGAACACATTGTGGATCTATTCAGCTTTTCGTCGTTGAAAGTTGATAGAATGATAAAACACCAGATAAACTTAAGTCTTATCTATTATTATCAATAAATTTATCAATATTATCAATATTATCAAACAAATTATCAATAGAGGGGATGAAATATCGAAATACACTTCATGAGTAAAACAGATATTGAAACGCGATCGACACATTTTCTTTAAAAAAAAAAAATCAGCCTTTGCTAATTCTTCTTGGAGCATTTTAGAATGCTGCAATGGAGCGCAATAATAGAATGGAATTAATATCAGTGAAGAGCCGATGAAGCGAATGAGAAATTATTAGCTTGCTGATTATTAGCTCACTAATGAAGGTGCAATAAACAACAAACTATGGTTTGAAGAAACCCGTTTTGTGTCCATGTTTTCAGCTTTATCATTCCTTTCATGTCGAACAAACAACTAACTACCTGAGGTGAACAGCATCCGATTATTGTCACTTGTATGAAAAAGAGTAGGTATGAATGACTTTAATGACTCTACGTATGAATGACTCTACGTATGAATGACTCTACGTATGAATGACTTTAATAATGGAAATACATAAGCAGCGAACAATTTTAGAAAAAAAAAAGAAAGAAAGGATGGGCTTTCTAATGTCGGTGTCGATGAGGACGGTTTCCGCACTCAAAGATCTCTTTTCAAAACAACGAAATGGAAATCTTAAAATGGCCATATGAAAGATTAGATACTCGTGTCAAGTAGGCAGGTTCAAAGCTCTGTCTTCTAGGCTCTAGGCCAAATTTATGAGAAACCGAAATAAATGGCTAAAAATTCAGAGAGACGGAGCCGACAATTTGACAGATACTTTGAAATAGTCATTTGTGAGGGATGGATTGACAAAAAAAGGTAGCAAATTGATAACAATTGATAACAAATTGATAATAATAATGGATAAGGATTGATAAAATAAAAGGATTGATAACAAATAAATCGATTCATTAGAAACAAATAGATAAATAAAAGTATCGAAACATCAAAGTATGCAATATGGTCGTGTGAAATTCTAGAATTGTTATAGATAATGGTCTGAGTCATATAGGGAAGCTACTGTCATAGTTACTGGAGTCTCACCCAGACTGCCTCGATTATGACGTGCGACAATCGTGATGTTCTACTGCATTAAAGGACCACTAACACAGGTATAGCGATAACAGGAGAGAGCATTTGAGCAGATGAGAAACGAACAAATTGAATGGTGGATGACCAACTATATGGAACGAAATATATGCACACCACGATGTGGGGGGTATCAAGAGTGTCAGCTAATCGGTAACAAGGATGATTAGTTGGGTCGATAAAATAATTAGGAATTCAGCTCAAATGAATGTGACTTATTTGAACGGTTGAGCTAAAAGTTAAGATCACCCGATTCTATGCTTGTAAGCCGACTAGTTACCACGACGAGAGCACATCTGTTAATTAATACACTGAGAATAAAGGAGCTCGGGCTTAGGGATTGAAGACGTTAAATAATGAGTTTTCTTGCCTTGCAATTACTGCTATTCATAGCGGTCATTCATTTATTAGTTTATTACCATTAAGTCGGTAGGGTTAATTTACGTTGTAAATTTGTAATGTAACTTTTCTTTATGTAGTATGATCCATTATCCGACAGTAGTACTAAAATATATTAATTTTGGCGAAATCAATGTTGGATTTATATAAAAAATTCAATATTTCAAGCCTCTATGTGATTGCTGAATTCTCCATTACTTTTTAGAATGAATGTCTCAGAAGCCGCATTCAGTATTAAACAACGTCACGCGCAAACAAGTTCTTTAATAAAATTTTGGAAAAACCATCCCACTGGTGATGCGAATTCACTCAAATCATGCATCGTTAATTAATGATCATTAATTAATTAACAAAAGCAAAAAAAGAATAGGAGGGAGTTCACTTAAAAGAAGACTGATCTGTTACAGACGTTTGTTTAGTTGAAATGCTCAAGGACCGTATGATTAATTTGTTTAAAAAATCATCAGTATTACGGCGACTTCAAAGTCAGAATCCTAAATTCGCTTGCATGACAAGCTGAAGTGAATCCGATTGCTTGTCATTTCCCACCCATTATTTAAAAGCATTTTTATAAGCAGATAAATTTTAAGTAAGCATGCAATATATTTCTAAATGCGTTTAATTCCTGGATTGTGTACCATACAAACTTTGTTATGCATTTTTAGTCGCCCACAAATTCGAGAGCTACTTCCGATACATTGTTTAAAGGTTGTCTACCGTTATTAAGCACATCTACCAGACAACAATTTTGAAGTTAGAAAATATTAGTGGGGAACGCTATTTGGTTGGTGATGACATATATGAGATGACATACAGCAGTGTCAATAATAAACACAATAAGTGTCTGTAATGACATCGGATGAGAGATTGATATGAGCGGAACTCAGGTATGTTGTTACGACTCCGTTAGGAGAGCTCAGCAATAATGAAGGGTTGAGCCATAACCTTAAGCACGATATTTACATGCATTTGCCACACCTATGATGTCAGATTGCCTCAAAATGGGTTTTTGAAACATAACGTTTCTCGCTTGTCTTCCTCTCTCTGCCTCTCCCCTCTCTCTCCCCTCCCCACCCCTACCCCCCTTTCATCCATAAAGATAATATCTCGTGATGCATAGATATTTTCGCGTTAATTGACTTAAGTGAAATGTTTACTACGACCAAAAATTTATTCTGTTAGTTATATGCCCATGGATGGTCCAGATAGAGCAGTCAAATGAAAAGTGCAATAAACGACAAAAAGAATATTAGAAGAAACAGGAGAGTTGCCAAAAGTCGGGCACTATCGGCCACCGATCGCCATGCAATGCCTTCTTCCGCTGAAAAAGTCACAGATCGTACAGCAAGAAAAATTTTTTAAGGTAAAGACCTATGGGGAGTGAAACGCCTTTCTTCCTGCCGCAAAAAAATTATTCGAAGAAAAATGTTTAATTTTTTGCTACTTAAACCGGTCACAAATTTGAACGTCTCAAAAAATGTCCGTCTCATACATCCAAGAAAACAACCGACAGTTTATAGGCAAAATGGAACAAAAATATTCTCTCTAGTGTTATCGTTTATTTTTTTTTTAAAAAGAGACCTCATCATTATTTAACTTTGCTAAAGAAATGAAACAAACTTGTAAATTGTTCTTCATCGCCGTCCACTGCTTTAATACTTTCGGCTTTCCATCGTTGAGGAGTGAGCATATTTCTAACTCTGATAACATGAAGCGCCCAACCAGAAGCATTTCCTGGTGCCTTTAGTATATATCGTAGCCAGAATTGTATACCAATTGCAATCGTTGTAAGAACCAAATTCAATCCGGTAAAGTAAACTGCAAAATATGCAAAACTTCAAATGTTGTCCAACAACGTTTTTTTTTTCTTTTCTTTTACAAATTGCTGCATATTTGGAACAATTTCTTTTCAGTTTCTTGCTATGAATGACATTCCACGGGAACAACAGCGATCGAAGAATATAGGTATGTAGGTACTTTATGCGAATGATAGTAGCCCGTAAAGTTTAGTTCTATCGGCCATTCAGGAAAAGAAAAACCCTTGAGATTTATATAATGCTGTATGGAAACGGCAATGAAACATTTTCGATGAATATCGAATTCGCTTTCCATGTACTTCAATGAATATCGCTTTATTGATAAGTTGTTCACACAAATTAATCTCTAGGGGATACGCTTGTGGTGTGATCACAAACGAGGAATATGGATTTTCGACAATGTGTACTACTCTCTAGGTGATTCATGCTTTATGCGAGAGAATGCGGCAACGCCAACCTTTATGCGAAAGTCCAGTAATGTGCTTTTTAACAAACAAATTTGCAGAAAGCACGTCTTGAAAAAAACAAACAAACAAAAAACTTCGATAATACCAATGCGTGGTGCTCGACCAATAGTTGGTGGTAGCATCGTAATGAGATCCTCAAGGAATACACCGAGTAGGAAAAGATTCGCAATGAGAATATAAATTGAAGATTCCGGTGATGGCAATAGAAACGAGAAAATAACGAACATATAGGCAATCATTGAGGGCAGCAATACGCCAAGCCCAAAGCAGAATGCATTCCTTTTCAAGTATAGCCACGTGTATAGAATCGACCTTAAAACACTCACATAGAAAAGTTTGAAGAGAGTATATGGTATAGCTTTACTCTATATATACGAAGAGCAACAGAAGAACAGAAATGAGCTCGAAACCGGTCATCCCTCTATGATAACATTATATACTAATGTAATTCATTATTCTTTACAGTTATTCCAACTTGTTTTTATTCATAGTCTGTAATGATGGTTTACTTATAAGAGTTCCTCGATACTGACTACTAATGCTTTTCAGTAAAAAAATTAAAGTAAGTATCGTAAACTTAGTACAAAAATGAGAAGGCGAGAGTGATAATTACCAAGAAACATCGAGTTGTTCTGGATCGACGGGTCGAACGCTCGAATATTTACCGTTGCTATAGTAGCTCAGGTTGGTGCTCACTTTCTCCAATCTCCAATCGCTTATATGCTTTTTGTCCGATTGCGCTCCCCATCCTATGCAAACAAGTATCTCGGAGATAGTTATCTCTGCTGCTTCAAGAAGAGAACGCATTTTGAGGAAGGCAGAATTGGAAATCTTCAAACCATTTTGCGATTGCGAAATCGTGGATGCTCAAGTTTTTATTAAACCCCTTGAAAATGGCACCAATGACAGCACCTAATTACTCATTAAGAAACAAAGTGGAAAGCGCGCCAGAGGGCTGGCGCGACATGCAATTTTAGCAATGAACGTTAAAACGAACTAATGAGCGCTTAAAAAACCAAATGAACAATGTTCAGCCGGCCATAAAACATTTCTGCTTAACCAGTAATCAAGATAGCTGTTCTTGACGTGCATTTTGAAATGGGCTGTATTCGAGGCGGAATTAGTAAAAGTTTTCGTACGAACCAAGGAGTACAGTAGGTTGGATGTTATAGTAAATTGAGAGTTGTACGTCGCTCATGCGATACGTTGTGAAGATGCCCAATGCACATCGTTGTCTGTCATACGGATAACTTGAGAAGTCAAATGAGCACCCGACTTTGATCGAAAACGTTGGATAAACCTCCACTCGACTCCACTGAATACACCAATTTTACTTTGCGTACCAGATGATTTTGATGAGAAAGGGAAGGGTCCATTTAGCGGGTTTCTACTCGGAGGAGAAAAGATATGGAAAGGGGCAAGAGGAGGTGTTCTAGATATGGAAGGGGGGAGGGCAAGAGGGGGTGTTCTAGAGTGACCTTAATTTGAGGTTACACAGCAGCTGCATGTATTTTCAATGTAATGATTGTAAAGCTATGCAAGGCACTGAATTTGTGTAACAACCGTATTTCAAAATCCTGCCTCAACACCGATTATCCACGAATAGAAATTTAGCGGAACATCGAAATAAAAACGCAGCTGTCATAGAAACTGCAATAAAAAAAATTATCTCAAAAAAGCACACTATGACAATTCTTTTTCTCCGAACTGTAAGCCCTATAAATCCCCGGAACCTCTTACTCTAGGCGAAACGGTGTTAATGGCATCGAAACCGAAGGAAGCGGAGCAGTATTGCTGTCTCCATTATTTACTCCTCCATCCTTTCTCCTCCCCCCCTCCCCCCCGCCCCAAAAAAAAACCTCCGAGTATGTTCACAGTGCTAGAGTTCTGATCGGTAGCTTAGGCGGGGTTCCATTTCAGACGCGTCCAAACCAGTGACTCCTCATCCTGTAGACCTCAACAACGTCCATATATGGTATTAAAAATACATTTGCATATCAATATCAGTAAAATAAGCATCCCGTTTTGCGAGTTACGATTTCATTTTAAGAATTCTTATAGCGGTTGGTGTGCCTGTCATTTTTCCAAGCATCTTTTCATTTAGCGCAAACATATTCCCATTTCCCATCCTTTTTTATACAATCATCATAGACTTAAGTGCTTTCCGGTCCAGTAAGCGGGGTTATCCGTAGCTTTTTAAAGAATATTTACACCAAAATGAATGACTTTTTGAGAGTTTCATCAAGAATTTGTTTTGAATAAAAAAATTAAAAAGTTTAGAGGAAAATTTTTAAAGAACACTTCCACAAAATATCATTGTACTTTGAAACATTTTTGTACAAATATCCAATCAATGCAAATCAGTCGATTCAATCGATAACAACAAACCGCTTTTCCATTCGACTGTATAATAACATGTGATCGCTTTGAGATTTCGAAATATTGGCCAACTCCCGAGACACTGAAAGCTTGTTTTTGGTGAGTGGAACGATACTCGATCAAGAAGTGATACTCGATCAAGAAGTGGTACTCGATCAAGAAGTGGTACTCGATCAAGAAGTGTTTTTTTTCATGGCGAAGGCGTATGGGATTTCGAACGCAAAATCGAACATAAGCTAATAAAGTTAGCCTTTCTTAGTTGCTTTAGTGGGTATAATTTTGATTTCAATCGACGAAACGTTTAGTCTCCAATGCAATTTACGTAAATCCAACCCAATTATGGGCATATTAACTTTAATTTGAAGGACAACTATCTATCTACTTTATATATTTACTTCGAAACAACCTGTTTTGCCTTTTGCTTGTATAGCGGCGGTTGTAAATGTGTGCGTTGAGAAAATATGAGAGAGACCTAGAAATCAGCCGACGATTCCGCCGATGAAGCGATATAACGACTGGGACTATAGATCGAAAACGCAAGACATATATCGCAGGTGTAAGAGACCAAGAGACGAGGAAATATTTTTTTTAGGTGTCTGGAAGAGGCGGGAGACAATTGCACGTACGTTACATATTTGTATATGCCTTTTGCTTTTATTTTCTCACTATCACTGACTTCCATACACAACAGTTATATGTCCAACATTGACCAGCATCGTTAAAAGTATTGTTGTTATGGCATTACTGTAAGAGGGGCTAATCGTTGTTTTTGTAGGACATTCGCAGCAAGAGAATCTTCATGCCGGAAGTCGAATAGGAAATAGGCGGTTTTATCGTTGTAAACTGAGACGTGAAGAATAATTGTTCCACTGCAGATTTTAAAAAATGTGCCCTATTTTTCTTAAATCTATCCTGTTCCCAAAGATGGGTAACCGTCGTCCTCTGAGCGATAGAAAATGAGCGGTCGATAACTATTTTAGCTTATTTCAGTTTCTAATAGGAGGTGGATCAGCAAGATTGCTCATCGCTACCCTTGAAGGCATTGCCATATCTGGGCCTTATAGTTTTCACAGTCACCCAAGACCTACGCTTAACATAGCTGTCAGATAGAAGAGGCTTTAAAAATGAGGAAACGGTGCTCTACCTGTTCGTGACCCTAAGCTCAGGTGTCCATATTTCCCACTGTTTGACCATCGTAGTACGAACTCCATTGTGCTCACTTGGCTCCCAAACAGCATATTCATCTTTCCATGTCTGCAAAGTATTCCAGTCATCAAGTATCTGATTTGCACGAAATGAGGCTAGCGACAATATGATGACAACATATATGCAAATATAGAAATGCTTCCTTTATGTTTTGCAAAATCGTATTTGCAAATCACATCATACTGGCGTCATCGTTTTGCATATGTCTTTGTATGTGTATGTGTCTGTGTCTGTCTATCTGTCTGCTTTTGTCATTTTAAGTCGGGTACGACCGAAGCGACAGTTTCGAGGTGTAGTAGGTTATACAGCATGAGTTAACAACAGACGGTAGGTTACCTACCATAGATGAGCAGTGCAAGCCCATCCAGGGCTGTTTTTCTGTGGGTGTGGTAAGCGGGAATGTACGGAAAAGTTTGGACATTGAGCAGCACTGAGTCTAATGAATTTTTACTAAACTTTTGCACAATTACTTGAGGCTAACTAATTACGCCCAGTAACGAACTTTAAAGTGTACTTAGTATAATTGTGGGAATTATCACATCATTAATTTAACGTTCAGAAAAATGGACAAAATTTCTCAGAGATTGAAGTTTTTTGTGTCGCTTTGGTTTTCATTTAAATTGGAACGTTGTATATGCCATAGTATCCTGTTACAGGGGATGCAAAAAAGTTTTACGACGGGTGTGCCCAGGGAAGTCATTGAGGGG
>JPKZ01001951.1:311831-342027 GCA_000803305.1 Toxocara canis | reverse complement strand
TTGCCAAACTTTCCCCTAATTCAATCCTAATTAAATATTTTTTATTTTGTTTTGCATCCACGAACCTCGTTTGCGCAAGCGAGCTCAGCGTTTTGAAAGCTTAGCTCTTGACACGAGAAATCGCAGATCGGTAATCGAATATTTCAAGTTTCGGAACAATATGCAAGTGGACATTTTTGCTTTTTTGTTTTGCTGAAACGACCCGGCGGCGACAATCTCGATACCCGTGTACGCGTGTCCGGAGCAGTCAAACTTGGTTGGTCGGTTGATGGTGCGCACAGCCATCACGCCAGCAATTCCACCTCTATCATGCGTGCTGAGTGCTGCACCTTTGAACCGTTTATCCATTTACGGATTGTGTTCTCATCCACTATGGTTTTGACGTTGCTTTCTCTCTTCGCAGTGAACTTATTCAGAATTTTATCGATGCACNNNNGGGGGAAAGGGGAGGCAGAGGGAGATTGTTGAGTAAGTCTTGGAAGCTGAGAAGCGATGACTGGTTTTTCGTCAATGCAGTCTTTACGTTACCATTTTCCCAGCATTCTTCGGCACTGCCCTAACCAAATCTTCCAGTGGACGAAGAAGAAACAAACTGATACAGTGGAATTCTAATAGAGAACGTCACAATTGAGGTCAAGCTCGAGTCCATCTGCTGCCAAACGAGTGCATGCGGACATTGTTTAATTTTTTTCTTTATGCCCATCAACGTTCAATTGTTTTGATCTCTGCATGCATTTTATCCATGCGTTCAGTTAAATAGCCAACGTTGCCAACCCTGAACGATCTCTCCTTCTTCTCACCATCCGCTTTCTACTTCGTTTATTCCGTTTTCGTTGCACATGAGCTTGGGCGTCTTTAGTATTATTATTGTATGCGAACGTTACGTAGTTTATGAGTGTTATTGTTATTTCTCAAGATTCTTACTGCTTTACAATTATCTTTTAAAATTATTTTTACTTGTTGTGCTATTGTTTGAGAGCATCACCATTCGGAGTTCGTATACATGACCACGTTGTCCTCTGTATTACGAGTAAATCGCATCAGCAGCTACTTTTTTTCTTAACAAATTGATCCACACACTAAAAACGCGTATTTTTTTGTTGCAGACACATTTGCTGGTTAACCTGAAACCTTACTGGTAAGCCCTCTGGGGTCACAGCAATCCGGGAACACGAGACCACTCATATACGTAAGGCACTTCGCGTTTTGAGCGCTGTATATATATGTATACATATATATGCATATGTATATACATATACATATGTACATGCAAATATACATATATACGTGCATATATATACACATATGCACATGTACATATGCATATATGTAGATCAAAATAAATTTGTATGGGACGTCGAGAAACATCTTCGATTCGGCTCTGAGGAGAGTTATTTCTGATTTGGGCGCTTTCAGAAGAACGATCTTGGGCTTTCGTACAAAAGGTTCGTTCGATGTCATCAAATTTGAGAACGGAGTTGGACACTCCTCAAGTGGAGTTGCTACAAATATGCCGTCGAGTGGCTAACGCAGAAATGTCACCTGATGCAGCATTTGCTCTCATCAAAACTATGAAGGTATTCATTTGCTTCCCTGTTCTTCTCATTTATTTATGGATTGCTTTACCCTCCGATCACAATGCCAACACAAATTTCGGTAATATTAATTTGAGTAATCAAAGCAAAAGCTCTACTAACTTTCCAGTTTTTTTTCCGATTGTTTCAAAATTTCTTCTGATATGAGCATGCGAATTCTCCCGAAAAAATTCACGAGTGAAATGTTGAGGAAGATCTCCGATGGCCTCACGATATTTGAAGCAATCGTCGGAAGAAAGATCGGTTCATCTTTAAATTAATATAATCGCATATGAAAGCTCTGAAAAATTCTGATCAGATCATGATAAAGACAAGTATTTGTGCACGTTTGCAACAGCTGTGAACTAAACGACATTTAAATATATTTTGCAGATTGGGTTTCTTTGTAGGATTGCAAATAGCACTTGATTGAAACTCTTCAGAAAAGCAATTCATCGGTGCCGAGTCTTCTGGAGGATGTGTTATGGCTGGTCGATATGGAGGTGTCAAATGAGAAGAAAACCGAAGAGGCATCGAAGAGATTCAACGAATTGCTCTCCCTCATCAGCAATCACGTACTTTTAGCAATAATATTTCCTTCTGGTCTTTAATTAGGAGGTATTGTATGGTGCTGATCAAGCACATTCGCATTAAACTTACTTCCTTAATTAGAAACATTCCAGTCGGGAGCTGTGAAAAGTACAAAGGTCCTCTTAAATTATCCATGTGGCGGAAATTCGGGAAGATGAAAGACATTCGTACTCTAAAGAGGTGCATGCAGTATATTACCGTAAGGTGTCGTAGTTATCAGAAATTTCTGCTATTGTGGATGGGATTCCGAGTGGGTCACTTCTGCGCTTGAGTCTACCAATATCTCCTTGTTGAGAGCCCCGTGCGTAAAGTAGATATCAACTTTGGGCCTGTCAGATCGCTGCAAAATTGAATATAAACCGTCATCTTTCTTGAGAGGAACACAAATCAATTTTGAACCATTAAAATAATTCGAGATCTTTTTTTTTTCAAGAAATACAGGTTCTGAGGAACATCGCCTTGTGAGTATTTGTAAAGAATCAGTGGTAGTGCAAGCTGTTATCCGCGGCAGAGTTAATGGAGGGCGCACATTCTAAGACATGCTGACCTTGTTTAGCACAGAAGAATGTCTGGGGATTGCCTAACGTAGAAGCAGGGGAGAACTGTGCAAACCGGAAGGAAGCCTTTGGAGTTCCCAGTAATTTCCATTTTCGTTATGTTTTACTCTACTTCATATGGCTATGCGCGTCAATATGCAAGCAGCGTGTCCTTTCCCTCCCCCCGCCCCACCCCCCACCGCGCTCACTTTTACATTCCCCCTTCGCTATGCCGGGAGTCACCTTCCAAACGATGGAATTTTTGAAAGGTTATTCACATTCAGCAAGTATCGGAAAGCATTGAAAGTTGTAGAGGATTTTTTTAATCGTCTGAAAACGAAATATCTTCGGCACACTAAATAAATGATTGCATCTCACTAAGAGTCATTTTTATAGATTATTTCTAAAATTTGAGACCTCGTTTATTCACGGGTACTAAACTGCGAATCTGATTCAAAATTCATAACCTGCAAGAATTTTCGACAAAAAAGGCGAAGATTGGCGCCCATGCATGATTTGCATTTCTATCTTCAGCCAAACGCCAAATATTGAACGCACATAACTTGCTTGTCTCACAATTTTATCCAATATTTTTGGAACATAGTTCAGTGCCGTTTTTCTTTTCAGATTATCCCAGAGGACATATTGAAATTTGAATTGGACGCGCTTGGTGCGAATGAGCATGCAACACGCTCACGGGTGGTCAAAATGAAAACCAAACTCTAGCAAGTGTTCTTTGTGCATTGTTTTTTCCGATCTAGTAGAGCGTAGTTAATATCTGGTATTGTTATGGCTTGAAATAATATATAGCGGCCAAGAACGGAGCCAGTTTTTTGTTTTGCTATATTGGAGCAAAGAATTAATTAGAGCAGTGCTCAAGGCTATGAATAAATTAAGTTTTTATTAAGCAATTGAAGATCGCTTTTGGTGTATTTAAACCGTCCAATGAAAAAAAAAAGTGTGGGCGAGTAAAAGATGACCCCGTTCTAATATCGCAAATTATGTATGACCTACGAATTAATAGGCTTATTAGTTTCATGTAGAAGTACTAGGAGGAACACCTATAGAGTCACATACAGAAATACTACTAATGGAATTAGGAAGACTTACAGAACAAAACATATGGATTTGTTAAGAAAATTTATTCGTAGAGCTGAGACTTTCATTTCCCTGTATGCCTCAATTCGAGATCTTTTTTTTTTCAAGAAATACAGGTTCTGAGGAACATCGCCTTGTGAGTATTTGTAAAGAATCAGTGGTAGTGCAAGCTGTTATCCGCGGCAGAGTTAATGGAGGGCGCACATTCTAAGACATGCTGACCTTGTTTAGCACAGAAGAATGTCTGGGGATTGCCTAACGTAGAAGCAGGGGAGAACTGTGCAAACCGGAAGGAAGCCTTTGGAGTTCCCAGTAATTTCCATTTTCGTTATGTTTTACTCTACTTCATATGGCTATGCGCGTCAATATGCAAGCAGCGTGTCCTTTCCCTCCCCCCGCCCCACCCCCCACCGCGCTCACTTTTACATTCCCCCTTCGCTATGCCGGGAGTCACCTTCCAAACGATGGAATTTTTGAAAGGTTATTCACATTCAGCAAGTATCGGAAAGCATTGAAAGTTGTAGAGGATTTTTTTAATCGTCTGAAAACGAAATATCTTCGGCACACTAAATAAATGATTGCATCTCACTAAGAGTCATTTTTATAGATTATTTCTAAAATTTGAGACCTCGTTTATTCACGGGTACTAAACTGCGAATCTGATTCAAAATTCATAACCTGCAAGAATTTTCGACAAAAAAGGCGAA
Organism: Toxocara canis; assembly: GCA_000803305.1. Lineage (NCBI taxonomy): Eukaryota > Metazoa > Nematoda > Chromadorea > Rhabditida > Toxocaridae > Toxocara > Toxocara canis. Next base: position 337,521 of record JPKZ01001951.1, on the reverse strand, counting down.
GATTGGCGCCCATGCATGATTTGCATTTCTATCTTCAGCCAAACGCCAAATATTGAACGCACATATCTTGCTTGTCTCACAATTTTATCCAATATTTTTGGAACATAGTTCAGTGCCGTTTTTCTTTTCAGATTATCCCAGAGGACATATTGAAATTTGAATTGGACGCGCTTGGTGCGAATGAGCATGCAACACGCTCACGGGTGGTCAAAATGAAAACCAAACTCTAGCAAGTGTTCTTTGTGCATTGTTTTTTCCGATCTAGTAGAGCGTAGTTAATATCTGGTATTGTTATGGCTTGAAATAATATATAGCGGCCAAGAACGGAGCCAGTTTTTTGTTTTGCTATATTGGAGCAAAGAATTAATTAGAGCAGTGCTCAAGGCTATGAATAAATTAAGTTTTTATTAAGCAATTGAAGATCGCTTTTGGTGTATTTAAACCGTCCAATGAAAAAAAAAAGTGTGGGCGAGTAAAAGATGACCCCGTTCTAATATCGCAAATTATGTATGACCTACGAATTAATAGGCTTATTAGTTTCATGTAGAAGTACTAGGAGGAACACCTATAGAGTCACATACAGAAATACTACTAATGGAATTAGGAAGACTTACAGAACAAAACATATGGATTTGTTAAGAAAATTTATTCGTAGAGCTGAGACTTTCATTTCCCTGTATGCCTATCGTTCTCTTCTGAAAATACTTATGACAGCCCATGCAAAATGATCGAAACTTTTAGTTTCAAGCAGCTAAAGTTCAATTTATTGCGAGAAGAGAGCGAAGGTTATGCGAAGCTGATCGCTGAGCTGCTCCATGCCAATAACACATGCGTCTCTTCAACACTCACAACATTGCATCGTCTTATCGGTAACTACTTTCCTGAACTCTCGACCACAAACATTGAGCATTTCTGAATAGAGTAAGGGGGAGGCATTGCCCTCCGCTTATTTTTCGAGTGAAATGGGAAATAAGGGACGATGGAAATGAAAGTAGCTTGGAAGATTTTATTATTTAGCTTCGTGGAGGAAGTTTCGCTGATTCCGTCCCGTCAAGTCGCATTGTTCATTTTTCTGCATGGTATTTGTGCATCTAGAGTCTCCCTCTACTTTCTTCGGTGAGCACTTCAGTTAGCTTTTTTAGATTGAGCGTAATTATGAATTTGCTTTTAATCAGTAGTACAGTCAGCGTTATGAGCAAATATGGAGACACAGGCATTGCGTACTGTCCTTGATAACTTTCTTATAGTTTTATACGTATGCATGGGGCGGTATGCTATAGTTGGGCATTTCGGGGCAAGATGTCAGCCTGATGTTATAAGGTGAGGCGTTAAAATAAGCAACTAGAGAAGAAATTGAATTTTGAACTCTGCAACGTATTTGTTAAGTGGTAGTCTTCATGGATAACGATCATCCTTTCTGCTACCAATGTGCAATGTTGAAGTGGTCGACGTGGAAAAAAATTTAATGGGACGTATGTAGCAGCGAAAAGGTTAGACCTGATGCAGGGAAGCGTTGAAAATTTTCTTCGTTCAATTATTTTTATGAAAGGTTTGCAGAAGTCTCGTAATTTTAAACTTTAAAAAAGTTATTTTAACGTTGAGGGCGGTGCTAGCGTCGTATCAGCGCTTATTTGGCGTTCGACATTGCTCTTTCTAAATGAATAATCATGTTTAGCTTAAATTGACTGCAAGAACCCATCTTTGAAGAGTCTCTAAGAAACGTGTCACCGCAACCATAAGCGCGCAAAAACCATACGTTCCTTTATTTTTTTTTAAACAAACTTGGATTTTTACAACAATTTTCAATTTTTTTTTGCCCTTTTCGAACATCTTTTTCTCAATGTTCTGTTCACGCCTAATTTTTCTAAAGTATTGAAACCGTTTTTTGGAAGCAGAATAATGCGTGCAAAATACTCATTTCAGGTCAGTTCAATTTGGACCCGAACAGAGTATTGGACATCATTCTGGAATGCTTCGAGGCGTCACCGGAGCGCCGTCGTTTTTTCATTTCTCTCCTATCCGACTTAAAAGCGAGTGCGGACGACCTGTGCAGTATCCTCGGCTTTAAGTTCACTTTTTATCAGGTATTAGTTGACAGTCTTTCATTCGATTTTTTACCTGATCCAGTAGATTAGTTGAAAAAGACAGTAGGCTGCTGAGTGGTTTGTACATGACTCATGTTTTTTTCTTAAGAAAGGTGTACTTTTACTGTTAGCCTTTCGTTCTTCTCCCTCCATTTGTCTTTATTTTTATCTCTTGCTTATCGGCTTTAGCTAATAGAGTGCTTTTTCGGTTTATTAAGTTAAAAGATTTGGTTCAGTTCAATAAATGTTCAATTTGTATCACCGCAAAAGTGGTAGGCGTGTTATGTGTCTTTCGTTGTCGCTGAGTGTTTTTTTTTTTAAGTTCCGTTTAATAAAATGCGTGAGCTACAGTAGGTTAGACGTTTATTGCGTGAGCTACAAGGGGTTAAACGTTTATTGCGTTTTGGGTTTAAGACGTTTAATTCAGTGCAAATTAGAGAAATTGCTGTACCAGACAATGGAAGTGACACGAAATCTTTAACAGCGACAGCATAAGGCGTTTATGGCTGTTTCTATTCCACTTTTAAAGAGGTTCTTAGGTTATGGCCACTCGATATTGGCAGTCTCGTTTGCTTTTTCTCCATCTCTGGTTTTCACCATCTCCCGCATCCTTCCTCCCCCCCTCCCCCCCCACCCCATCTTTCCGTTTATTTTCTGTTTTAGTTTAAATTGCGTTTTTCAGCAAAACGGTGATACTCCGTCGTCATTATACGAGCTTGCGGCGATCTTGTGCAGTGAACGAATCATCGATCTCATTTATTTGTGTTCTTTCGTAAGTTTTTACAATGAACACATAACAGAATTTATTGACAGATTGTATCGAAGCAGATGATATTAGCCTCTGGAATTAAAGTTATTCGACGGGCAGTCGACTTAGTGAAGGGGAGAGGGAAGGGGTGGGTTTCTTCAAAAGGGCATTACAATAGAGCTAGGCAGTCGATTTAATCAACTTGGAAAAAGCTAAGTCTACTACACCACTGAGGGTTCGTCATTTTCAATTCAGCGATCTGGTTGAGAGAAACTGGGGATGGGGGGTGGAAAGTAACACTTAGGAGAAGGCCAGCAAATTAGACTATCGCGGCCCCGTCTTTATAACACGTTCGATTACCTTTTAAATTTGTCATAAGTCTGGTAATGGGTTTGTTGTATGTCGGCACATAGTATTATACGACTTCTTTCCGTGCCTCTTATGACGGTACCCTTTCGGATGTGCAGTTCATCCTTTTAATGTTGATATGCTTGTCACAAGCAATTCTCCACTGTAGGAGCAAAATGTCAAAATGCTGATTGAAGCTGAATGCTGAGATAGTTACGCTTGCATTGATTCTTGCCTTTTCGTTTGTCTAATTATCATTGTGAAATATTGTGGAATCATGTAAATTTCATGCTTTACCTTGATGAGAGTGTCTGTTGACCCAACTGCGATCACTTCTTCAACGTATTGTTTTTCTTGGAAATTTCTCGGTTAATGAAGGAAAAAACGTCCTCATTAACTTCTTATTAACTTTTTATTATTTACTTTTCAGTTAACACCAAAACAAGACGGTATAATAAATGAGCATAAAGCACGGATACAACGCGATCTACGACGTGCGAAGCGTGCAGAGGTGATCTCGACGGGTGCGGTGCCCATTGAAATACACTCACAACCTTCAGTGCTCTCATACGTGGACGATTCTATGAACGCAACAATTGCGGGAGTGTCATTCGCTGCTGTCGCTGCACAACAGGATGCCGAAGATGCTAAGCTTATGGAGGACGACTGCTCAGATGTATGCATTCATTTTTGTTATTTACCATATTGTTATGATTGTGAGCCCTTTCTTTGTTCTTGTTAGATGCCTACAGAGAGTTTTACAAGTTTTGCGATTTATTAAAATGCTTCACTAAGCGACTAGAACTTTGTGGTATGAACTTACCTATTGCTTTTTTATTAGTTCTGTAAAAATGACTTACTGTTTTTACCTGCAAGGCTCTCGTTACCTGAAAAGCAGCTTTTCAGACAAACTTTTAATTCGTCGATTATGGTTTAATTTTGAATGATTGATTTTATTGGCCAGAGAAGAGAAGATAAAAGTATCTTCGACAAAGAGAGTGGTTCTTGGAAATGAGGCTTGGGATTTCCGTTTATACGTCTTTTGTTTATGCTTTTGAAGAAGCAAATATAATATTTATGCGCTTGCTTTTACATTTCACAGATTTGCACGTCACGGTATACTCATATGTTTGCCTCTTCGTTACTTACAGGATACTGTTCTGGGCAAGAACCAAAAATTAGGATTGACGTTTGCGTTGTTGGAGCAAGGTTCATGGGTGTTTGCGAAACAGCTGCTTGATCGATTTCCCGAATTTTATGCCGTCAATGCATCGTACGTGCTTTTGTTTTCGCTGCCTTTGTCAATTTTCGTCATTGATTGGAATATAAATTGTTGCGGTAAACGAGAAGGCTCGTTGAAGCATGCTTATGATGAGGCTATGATTGCATCTAGAGCAGATGTAGAAACGACGTTACATCATAACTGTCATATTGCAGGGAGGATTGGGATGGAAACAAGGAAATAATTTTCGGATTTTCTTATCCAGAGTTCATGTCGTTGCAAAATGAAAGCGAGCAAAGTTCTGAGATTTTTTTGTGGAGAAGGGAGGAGGGAGGGTCGTCCATTGCTTATAAGCTGAAGCTTTTATGAGGTTGTGGTGAGATAAGACAAGAAAATTACTAGCGTGTTGACGAGCAACCGTCGTTCTTTGCCACTTGTTGCAGTTTACTTCGTAAATATGAAAATACTTCGTAAATATTTTTAAAAAAAAAGATACTTCGTAAAGTGTGTTCTGTTTTATGCAAATGAAACTTTCTCACTGAATTGCACAGAGCAAATAGAAACCTTTGGCTACGTATGCGTATTTACGCGGCAGTAATTTCCTTACTATGCCGTTGGTATCGTATGTTGGTATGTTGGTATTGTTTTTGCTGTTTAGCGTTTTTAGATATTGGAAGGTTGTACGTTAAGCTATAACTGTTATATTGCAGGCGTCGTATAGCGTTATCGATAGCTGATATGATCGAGCGGTCAATCGACGATTTTTATCAGGAGTGAGCAGTTGCATGCCATTTCATCTGATGATTTTTTTAAGCTGTTAAGCTATATAAAAAATATTTGATTCACCATATTTCCTTGAAAAGAACACAACCTTCTTCACGGCTTTCGAGGGAATGTTCTAGTGGAGTATTATCATCTGCGTTAAAGGAGTCTTCCGGTTTCCACAGTTTCTGAGGGAGCATTTTTTTGTTTTTCACGATTTCTGAGGAGTGGTCATCCCTTTTAGAAATACTATGATAGCTTACATGGAGTTTTTAGGCCATCTTTGTGAGAAGACCTCTTCTTGTTATCGGGGCAAGTCATTATCAACTTGACGCATTATTTTTGTACAGTCCTTTCTGTACCGTATTTTATCGGGTTCGGTCTGTGACCGATTTATTTTATTCCAGATTCGAGTTGTCGTTGCCAGTAGCGTAGTGAGGTATATTTATTTTCAGGAAATGTAAGATAGGTCTGGGTGAGCCGTTGACGCCATCTCTTTTTGCCGACACGCAGTCGCTTGAAATAGTAAGTTCTTTTAAATACGAAGGAAAAATGAGAGGGTCAAGTACAAAAGCGAGAATTTTGGTTAAGGGGAAAGAGAAGGGAGAAATCACTTGGTGCAACCATGGCACTTTTTCATTTGTGTTTATATTGAAGATTTCAAAAAAACATTTAGAAAATTCCGAGAATTGTTACGTACTTTCAGAAAAACTGGCATAAAGAATTTTGATGTCGCAAAGTGACAGACGCCCCATATTTAACGTATAAGAGAACGAGAATTCTTAATTAGGCATTTAAATGATTTTCCTGTCTTCCTGAAAAATTTCGTTTTAAGAAATAGTTCTTCTGATTCTTTTCTCAGTTTGAAATTTCTTCTTGTAGAAAAATTTTGCTGAAATTTTGGGAAAGAAACTCTTCAGGTTGGCGCATCTCTAGGAAAGAGTGAATAAAGTTCTTTTTTCGACGTAGCGTTAATGGCATCAAACTCCTTATAATGTAAAAGTTTCGCTGTTGTTTATCAACTCAGTTGTTGCAGGTGGGGAGTTGGTCGGAGTTGATCTCGGTTGTTCTGCCTGTGTTATGGTACTTGGGCCCATACATCGCTTACAGGCCATCAGCAACGGTCAAATTGGTTCGATTGATCAGTGTTTTCTTCGACGAGAAAGCAAAGGATGCAGAGCTGTCGAATTCAACACACACTGATGCCGGTTTGTCGTTTGATTATGCCTAATAGAACAGATAAAGCGATTACGGCTAGCGCTAGCTCGAATATCTCGATTGCAGCGCTGAAGCATTTTAAGGTTGGAATGTTTAATTGTGGGAATTGCTAGAAGAGTATCGCTTTTTTTATCTGCTGTCTTAATTCTATACGTCCTCGCTTATAAAATTTTTAAACTAATCTTCAGTTAGGATATTCATCAGTGAGGAATATCCATATTGTAGTGGATTCCATCTAGTTTCAGAACTGTGTTTAGAGGTTGTTTGTAAATGGTTTGCGGTTTCGTTTGATCGAGCATTTCAGGATCCGGGTATAAAAAAGTCCAGCCTGTTTGGTGGTCATCGCTAGCTTTCGTTTAGAAATCGATTTCTTTCATTTTTGATGGTCGAACATTAACCGCTCTTTGTCTACTTGAACTTCAGCTCGTCTTTGCCAATTTGGGCTACCAAGGGGGTTTAGCTGTCTTTAACTGAGATCCGAAATTGTGAGAAAAATAAAATAAACAGTATGTTCTTGATATGACAAATTACTGCTTCGTCGATCTTGTCGGCCACGTCGATATAAACAACTTAATTTGGGAGGACGCCGAGGTAAGGGGCCTGCGCAGATTTGAGTTTGCAAAGAGGTCAAGGGGGGGGCATGAAAGAGGGCTTAAGGCTGAATTCGAAAGAGATGGAATCTGAGAACATTATCTATGAATTAACGCACCTAAAGAGGAACTAAATTTGGCTGGGAAGGGCTTATGCCGGCTGTCATCACTACAAAGGGAAACAGAATTTGAAGAGGACTATGTAAACGGGGAAGGAACGGGAGGAACTGAATTGGGAACTTTGAGTTCCGTTGTATGTGGCTAAGTCATATAATATTGCTTCATGATAATAGTCTGAGCGGCGTGCTGCAGAAACACTTTGATTCGAAGGAAAACACATCTGAACTGGCGTTATCGAAGCAGGATTGCATTGCAGTGGCAAATGCGCTGATCGACATAACCGACGAAGTGCTGGTACCATCACTGTCGTTATGCGAAGTAAATTACGCGATTTCGGAGGAAATTTGGCGTTTACTTTCATATTTTCCTTATACACTGCGTTATCGGATATATGCTCACTGGAAAGGTGTCATCACTCAACGCCATCCGCTAATTAACGTTCAGAGGGGAAAAACGTTTGGTATGACTCGATATGTCGTTAAGTAAGTTTCATATTTGGTTTTGTCATTTCATCTTCCTTCAGAAACTGTGTCAGCAGTACGAGACCGTTTTGTTTAGAGAAGTGATGGGTGGGGGCTTGGGTAGGGATCGTACCGGCCAGAGTGGATGGCGTTTCCGTTTTTGGAGCGGCATTCATGTGTTGGCATTTGAATTTTTACTTTTGTTTTTATGACATGAATAAGAGATTCCAATGTAAATGGTGAAGGTGGTGATGCTCGGTTAACTAACTTGGATTACCGAACGCACAAGTACTGCAAGACATGCATAAAGCAGAAATACGAGTGAGCACCTAGAGGAACCGGCTGCTTTGGTAATTCCCTAATATTTGATGTCGTTTTATTCTACCGCTCCAAACGATTAGTAACCGAACCGCATAGCCGTTAAGGAGCGCTTTCTGTTTCCAGGGATCGTCTTCAGCTGAATGATTTTTTTTTTGAATGGGGAGGGGGGAGGGGGAGATGGTAAAGTACCGCTCCAAACGATTAGTAACCGAACCGCATAGCCGTTAAGGAGCGCTTTCTGTTTCCAGGGATCGTCTTCAGCTGAATGATTTTTTTTTGAATGGGGAGGGGGGAGGGGGAGATGGTAAAAGTCGGTATCGAATCATTGTTGATCGTTTTGAGTTTAGAAATTGAAGGTTTTGAGGCATTATATTTAGTATATCAAATGCCAGTGCAATAGAAACATGTCATCTCTCTCCCCCCAACTCTTTCTCCCTCTCTCTGTCACTGCTCACAAACAGAGTGTCGATCGCAGTTTAAAGCGCACTAGTTCGTTGACTTAGTGAAAGATCCCACTGCTGCTTGCTTCTGTCTGAGAGCCACTCATAGGTAAGCGGTGATCAGACTACGTTGCCATGGTTTTTTTTCCTTTAATTTCTTAAATGCTTCTTCCCAGTGTTTGCCCGAAGTAGTTAACAAGTTAGAAACGGTATTATACGAACAAGTGGACTCTTTTTTAATAAACCAAAAAAGTTATAGTAGAGGGAGTTAACTGCTGGGTCTTTTTTACAATCCAGAACAGTGTCTTGCGCGATGACTCCATTCTATTTCATTTCTCCTTTTAAATAGCGATCGACTCTTCAGTGCATTAGATAAGCTATAACTGAAGAAACATCGAGAGTCACTAATGTGCGCACCGAGCGACCACTTCACCGCTTGAAAATGAGAATTGGGTTGGTGAGGCGGCGTGATATCATTGAACAGATTGATAACGTTTCAAATCTGATGTGAATTCTGATTTGTTTCATAAAGAATACAGTGATCCAAGTAATTTCCAGGCGTCTATCTAAGGAAACGGTGCGTATGATGGGGCGTCAGTTGGGAAAATTATGTCATTCGCATCCGGCTGTTGTCTTCGATTGTCTTCTCAACCAGGTGCTTTCTTGCTTGTGCAGTTTTGGAAAATTTCCTTGAGTGTGTTGAGCGGCCAAATCAGAATCTCCGATTTGTTTCGAAAACTACACAGTATGCAGCCTTATATTAAAGAACACTAACACAGCTGCAGTTCTATGCCCTCGATCATATTAGTTATGTGCGGGGATGGAATAAACAGATTTTCTTGCCATTCTTTTTTCTCAACAGTACTTGCGATTAAAATATGTTATTTCTGATTCTTCTTCTGATTTCTGTTTAATTACAGGACCTTTTTAGGGGTGGGGGCGAGAGGGGAGGGAAGTCGAGCAAATGTGGTAGTGCTTTGTTTGGTTACAATCACGTTTCCCGGCATCTAGATATGATTGTTCCATCTAGCGTATAATAGGCCGAATTTGCCGTTTTATGTTATGCGCATTTGTGGAAATGATGCGACTCTTTTTTAGATTCAAACGTTTGAAAATCTGATAGAACCGGTAGTGGAATCGATACGCTTCCTAAGCGATCTTGAATTTGATGTTCTTTCATTCTGTATTATCGAACATCTCGCATCGCCCGATAAACAGCAGCTTAAGGTTGTTTTTTCTTCTTTTCCCTAATACGATCGTTTTTTCTTCTCTAATGTGCGCTGTCTCATTTGTTCTTTTTGAAGCAAAAGGATGTCTAGGAGAGGTGGGTGGTGATGGGAATTATATTCAATTAGCTGTTATCTTAATTTGCAAACGCCTCGTTTTTTCATTCCGCCTTTTCTCTAAGGTTAAGGCTTGTAATTTTTCACTAAAAATTTTTTTTTACCAAAATCGGATCGTGTTTTTTACTTTATTTGACAAACGAAAGCTGCTTTATGGCAATACACCGAGAAAGCAAATGAGGAAATGTTTTTTCAAGTCGCAATTAATAAACGATGTGGTAATGTGTATGGTTTCAGGCATCAGATGGTAGTCTTTCACCATGGTTGCAGTCACTGGCAACATTCGTAGGGACGGTGTTCCTGAAGTACAACATGGAGTTAACGGGCGTTTTGCAATATGTTGCGAATCAATTAAAAAATGGAAAAAGGTATGCTTATCTCAGGCAGTCCTGCTACATCAGACGTTTTTGGCAGATTATTGTATAATAAAGTAATATTGCAGCTTCGATTTGCTCGTCCTACGAGAAATAATTCAAAACATGTCGGGAATCGAACCAACGACTGGACTGACATCCGATCAGCTGGAGGCACTTTCTGGTGGACAGACATTGCGTCAAGAGGTTTACATTGTTGATCACATTCCATTTTTCTCTCCTGCTATTATTTTTTCTCAGGCTTTCGGACTATTTTCTAAACTTTTGAAATTGTTCTTCTGTTTTGTTAATTCACACATTTCTTTCATTTTGTTCGATTTTCTTTCTCCATCTGTTTTACTTATGATATTCTTATGGATTTTATTTTTTTTAAGGCGGGTTCTTTCTCACAAGTTCGTACGAATCGTCGTGCGATGCTGCGATTGCGAGATGCTCTCTCGAAAGAGAACCTTATCGTTGGTCTTGCGATTCTGATTGCGCAACAACGTCAGTGCATCGTTTTCGTCGAATCGAACGACATTCCGCTTAAACTTGCCGGCAAAATGCTTGATCAGGTAACATTTTAGGTGCTTTCACGTTGTTTGATGAGCAAATTGTAACGGCGGAGTGAAGGCATCCATACGTAAATGGTGTGGTTTTTAAGAGCCACTCAGTAAAATGCGAAGTAATAAAGCAAGAAAGCAAAGAGAGTATTTTCTTTGCCATTCTTTTACAGAAAGATTGCATGTTGCTGAATTGTTCGTACTGGAAGAGTGATTTCGTAGAAGAAAACAGTGAATATTGGCGTCGCACTGGAACTACTTATAATTTTCATAGCCCAGGTTATAGTGTGATTTTTACGTGGATGCCATCTCCGCAGTTTCCGACAGATTTTTCAAGAATCGTTGTTTAATAAGATTTCACCGATCTCTTATTCAAATGATCTCCGTATTCAACTGATCTCAGTTCTTTGTAGCGGAAATCAGTTTTTTTACCTTTTCTTCGTTGTACTAAGGTATTAGTCAACATTTTACCGAAAGTGTCAAGGTAACATTTCTTAAAATGTGATCAGGTTTGGAAATTTTGATTTTTGATTGAGTCACGACTCGCAGATTGCGGGAGTCTTTTTGTCGATATTTGCGAGTTGCCGTCTCGATTAAGACGACGCGGGGTGGACTGGGGATCGTGCGGACCTGACTAGTATGGGTTGTGATGTGTGCATCCTGTATTAGCATGGCACAAAGAAAGGAACATGGATTTTAGATGACTGCGAAATTATGTTGAAAAGAAATTGATAATCGCTGCTTACAGTGTCAAGAAACGTTGGTGCAGTTTGGATCATTTTTGCGTTCGAATTTGCGCCAAGATGAGTACAGTAGCCGGATAATGTCTGTGCCGGAACTCATTTCCAAATATTACCTCCCAACCGATGCGGCCTTCTTCTTGTGCCGGCCTTCTTTCATGCACCGTATATACGTAAGTCCTTCGAGTAATTTGGCTCGTTTACTGCGCAGTTTTCACTAGCATTGCCTAAGGCTTCCCTTACAAGGTGAGCAGCAAATGATCTTTTCGATTTACTAAATGCGAAAACCATCTCATGTCCAAGATCATAAGAGAAATCAGGAATATTGCCACACGCTTCTATTGCACTCCCTCAAAAAGTGGCTTGAATACTTTGTGCGATGACAGTTTTAAGGTCGAAAATGGGCATTAGGACGGCAATGGAGAAGGTAGGGGATGAGGTTAACATGCTATTTCGGTTGCTTGTCTGAAGTAAGCAGTAGGTAGTGTTCCATTCTAAAGCAAGCGCTGCTGGTATGAAACACTGCTTCCATCCTAATAGCGACTTGTTGATGAACTGGTTATAGCAAAGTAAAGAGTACTGTAAATTCTTGCTTCTGGCGAAAGGCCCTTATTTCAGAATAGTTTCGATAAGTGTCGTAGGGCGTTGCGCGATGCGGATGGCAACAAAACGAAACTGGATGCGAATCGTAAGTTCGCTATTTTCAAAAGCTCGTTTGATGAGGAGCTGTCGAGTTTGGAGCAGAAGCTCGTTCCGCTGCTTCCTGACGCACTTTGGGCTGACATTTCACCAAAGTAAGTGTGATGGTTATCTATGTACATGTCTGTTCGTAGAAATACTGTGAAACCCCTTTTGTAAGTCCTAAAACTTCTTGAGCTTCTGTAGAGGAGTGAGGGGGGAGGGGAGTGTGTAGTCGAGGATAGATTTTTTTAGGCTTCTCTCGAATACGGGCCATTCACTGTTTGTGTATGCAGGTTAGAAGAGATACGCAGTCCAAAAATTTTGAACTAGTTAAAGCCTTGAAGCGCATCGATGAGTCGAACGAAGAAGTCTGTGAGCGAAAGGAGGTGTAGGATCGAAGGAAGAGGGAACGGGGAACGGGAGAAGCTCTGTGGTGGAGGAATTAGATCCGAACTGTGTAACCATACCAGTTTGTTATTTTCTAGCCAGGGCGCTTAAGCGAAGGGGTTTATAATCGAAGCCTTACGGTAACTTGTTCCGTGAAATTGCTGACTGATTTGTGTGCTAGTTTTTACTTACTCGCTTGGTTGCGTTATTTCATTCCCGCTTCAGATGAAACCTTAGAAATTTCGGGACCGAATGAATGCAGCCTGGCCAGGATAAATCATGATGGTAGGAGCTGGGCCGCTCGGGTGCTTGAAGATTTCAATCTTGCAGTTGCCAGTTGATCCACAGCCGTTTCTCATTTTATCCACTACAGTAGCTTTGGGCGCATAGCCAGTGTGACGCCAGAAAGCATCAGACTGGTGAAACTGAGCTTTCTCTGTTCATAAGCAGTCTGCGAGTTTAGATCTCGTTAGATCGTGGAATTGATTTTAATTAATCGTTGAAGAGATCCCTTCCTCATTTATGAAGCACATGATATTTTTCCAATACATCGCGCAAGCGCATATTAAACGTGAAAGCATAGCAGAGATAGAATGTCGCACTCAGGGTTCCGGCATACTGCCCCTTAAGTTTTTCTGAAAACTATAATAATTTAATGTGAAATGCGATCTCGGAGCTAATTAATCGTTTTCGCTGCAGAGTGTTTGTCGTTTTCTGGACGCTGACCATGTACGACATTAGTGTTCCAAAGGTAGCTTATGAAAGAGAAATCCAACGAGTTCGTCGGTCGTTTGCAGCGCTCGCCGAAAATACCGAAGTTGTAAGCGCAGTTTCTTCTCGTTTATAAATTTTTTAAAATTCGTATGTGTTGTTTTAAATTTCTTCCAATTTTTTTGGATCTGAGAAAATCCGTTCGAACGTTGAATGAAACTTTCGCTCTTGTTTCCTCCCTCCTTTCCGCCCTCCGATTACGGTCCTGTTATCTCGACTGCATTTGCAAATATTGCATCAACTTTAACGGCATTTAGTCGATGAGTTTTGTAGAGGTGCGAAGAAGCAAATATAATTGCAGGGTGGCTTTTCTGGAAACTATTTTGGTTGTTCTGCTTTCTCACCCCCTAAACGTTAACATTTTTAGTTATAATTGCTTTTTTTGTGCTGGTTATAATGCAGTATATGAAATTAAGAGCAAGACAAAACGAAGTAAAGAAGAAGAGCAGCTAAGAGGAGTGGAAAAAAAGCTAAGCGACGAGCTGAAGAGACAGGGCGAGCATGTGGAACGTGTTCTTAGCATACTGCGGCACGATAAAGAGCTCTTATTCGCTGACTGTGCACCTAGTATGTTGTATCTGTTGTTTTTCTTTTTTTTTTTTAAGACATTGGCCCAAATCGCTAAGTTAGCCATAACTGCGACCAGCTATTGGCGACATATGCTAAAACTAGCTTTGACATTCAAATTCTGACTTTTAATTACTCGCCAAGCAAAACGAAGTACGCATGATGAGACCCAGTCGCTCAGTTTGATAGAACTGTGCAGTAGTTGGACAATAAAAATAAAGGCAGCAAAGTTTTATTCTAAGATGGCATGATTGCAGACATGCGTGGAATGCAAATGGCACGTTTCCTGCAACACTGTGTACTTCCACGAGCCGTGTTCACGGATATTGATGCGGTTTACTGTGCACATTTTGTTCATCTGCTGCATCAACAACGTACCGGGTTCTTTCAAACGGTCTTCTTCTTTGATAAGGTCATTTTGTTACGGCATTTTTTTTTGAGGCTACGTTTTTTTCTGCGAAGGAAAGTTAAAAGCGCTGAAGAGAAGCGAAATGCTTCTCGTATCTTTGTGTCAGAATTTAGTGTTCTCGTTGAACTCTGCTGCGTAACAGATTATACAGATATGCAGTGCTTTCAGTCATTTTTGTTGCATTTTAGCCATCCGCTCGTTCAGATATTTGTTAATTTCTGATGAGTATTTATTGGTTGAAATGTGGATAACTTGAGTACAGTATGGGCACAGCGTTTTCTTCTGGAATTAAGGCAGGGGATCAGTGTACTATGTTTTCTGCCGAGATCATGGTCATCTTTTGTCCGAATTGGGGTCCTCATAAGTTAGGCAGCCAAGAAAGTGTGCCAACGATGGATATTATTTCTGCGTAATAGCACTTTAGAAGTGTGAGGCGTGCAAATTACGTTGAAGTTCGCTGGACTTTTTTTAACGATTTTTTTGTTTCTGGTAATTATACCAAGATCACAGTACGCTCAAATCCCTTTAATTACAGTGAGACTAGCTTTTCCATTTAGCAATATTGCAGCTATTCAACGACATTGGTATAATTCTGGCCGCACTAACAGAGAACGAAGCTAATTGCTTTGGGCGATTTCTTTCATTAATGTTGGAGATTGTGCAACGATGGCATGGCGATAAGGCCATCTTTGAAAAGGTTTTCTATTTTTTTAATGCTTTTTGTCACTCTTATAGTTGTTTTAGATTCTAGTCTAATGTATTAACAGATAACCATTTAAGACCGCTTCCGCAGCATCTGTCTTTGAAGTTCGACAACTATTGCTGAAGGTCGCGGTTTGCGGACGGGATGAGTGCAATTTCTGATAGCTCATTACATGGGAGTCATGTGATTCGAAAGTGCAGCTATTTCTTTCAGGACGTGAACGTTTTGGCTTTTGGCCTTTCATCTATGCAAGGGAGTGAGACATGCAGCTAGAGTGTGTATGCGGGACTCCTCATTTCCTTTCTTTTTTTGAAAGTCTTGCATGGGCTCCCGAAATTCCAATTTTTTTGCTTGAGCTCCGTCCATCTGAAGAGAGGAGAAGGGGATTTAAAAAAACATTAAGCTGCGATTGTACATTTTATATCGTGTAGGTGGGAGGCATTAGATGGTAGTTCTTAGGTGGACGGTGAGAAAGGAATTTCAGAAAGTATTTTAAAACGAATTTCAGGAATGTTATGGCTTCCCTGGTTTCATGACCAAACTACATACTCGTAACGCCGATGCGAATACTGAGAGCAATAGTGGCGGAATGAATTTTGAGTCGTACAGGTGAACGCTTTTTATTTTTATTCTTGTCGACGATAATTTAATACTCGTTCACCTCGAACAGACTCTCGCTTTCAGCACTTCGATGCAGCTACCTTCCATCCCTCTACCATTGCGTCCTTCCTTCTCCTTTCCTCTTTCCAATCGATTGAGGCCCTTTCTGTTGCAAAATTTTATTTCTCATCAATCCTATATATAAGTTCGATCTCTGAGCGATGTGAAGAATAAAGTATCTCGAGCAGAACATAATCGTCGAGACCTGGTAAGAAACTAAGCCTCCGGAGTTCTCTTCTGAGTGGTACGGCATATGAATTTTGTATTTGAGAAATCTGTTTTTTATTTCAATAGTGACTCAGAAAACGTACGTTAAAATTATTACGTACGTGGGCATGATTTAAAGACTCATTAGTTGTTTCGAGTTTCGATTACAAATTTTGCACAACCTCAGTTTTGTCATTTTTTGCTTGGTTTTTTTTTCTAAAAAGTAGTTGTTTATTTCATTGTTAATTTTTGGTGACTACAAATCACTGATTTTTTAATTGCCGTGATGGCCTGAAAACTACTTTTTCTGAAAGGAAAGGGGGAGAGGGGAAAGAAGGGGACTTTGCTTCCTTTTTCTTCGGTTGTAATTTTTGGCGCAATGATCCTGTTTCAGGTCGCTGTGCCACAAATGGCAGTTTCGTATGGCACGCTCGTGTGTTGGAATTTTGGGTGGCGGTAGTTACGTACTTATGAGAAATTGCCTTATCGTGATGACTAAGGTATGGATTGCGTTAATTTCTTCACTGATGTTGCTAACGATCGAGCTGTATTTAAGGTTTTTTGTGGATAAATGTCACTTAGAGGAAAGGCTTTCATTTGCTTTTTCAGACGTGGTCTAAGAAGTTGCCAAGAAGAAAACGGAGTGCTTTCTTAGAAGACACCAAATCAAATTCACTTAGTTATCTAATGCAGAGGGCTGCGTTAGCGATGATGAAATTCACTGTGCTGTTATCCAGTCGTAGCTCTTGCAACTTCGGTTTATTTATAGTTCCTACAGTTTCCTGCCTCTTGTAGAAACTCGTAAAATCCCTGTTTTTAAGGAATTTTGTGGCGTTCTTCCAATCTCTTGTGGCGTATCAATCATGGTGATAAAGAGCTGGTTGTAAGGCATGAATAAATGTTTGGCCTTTCTCGGTCGGATGTTAGCCACGTCATTGCTGATGAACCGTGGTGTACGATTATGGAGGTTAAATTTTGATAAGAACTGCGCTATATCAGGCGATCAAACCATTTATTACTCTTTCAGATGTTGCAGTATTTTCCATTAATCGAGTCACACATATCGAGCGTGCAAAAGGTGGTTGTTAAAGTGCGAGATGCAGAGAAAGGGTGTCGGGATGATTTGTCGTTAATGGCTGCGTCTTATGCGAGTCATCTTCATATGCGTAAGACGAACGTTTTTACCGAGGCACAGTTCCATAACGTTCGTTGTTGGTTATGTTTGTTTTCGTTTGAATCGGAAGCTCGTTTTTCTTGATAAGCCGTTTAATTTTACGGTCATTATGAAGATTTTTTTTTCGGTGAAACGTTGTAACGTTTTGGAAGGTTGTTGTTGTGGCACAGTGGTGCTAGAACAACTAAAGCCACCTAACCTAACCAAACGTTTTTTGAGGCAAAATAACAATTAAGTAAGTTGAGAATTGGTCTTATATCCGGTTGTTGCATCAGCGTATTTTTTTGGAACTTTTCAAAAGCTTTGACTGTTATAAAATCGGGTCGAAGAAATAAAGAAGTTTTTTGAGTGATTTTCTTTATATTGAAATTAAATTCAGCGATCGGTTCTGAATGCAAAGAAGGCACCGAAGGCAGTGGCTCTGAAGTCGTCTGAGCCTAAAAAGCCAAGCAGCGCGGCAACCTCACCAAAGGCGCAACCGGAGCCAGAACTTAGGAAAGTGACTCTGAGGGCTAACGAAGGTGAACCAAAGAAGTCGAGCGATGCGGAGGCTAGTGGCAGGAAGGGAGATTCTGATGCAAAAAAGGCGAATGGTGATTTGGAGCCGAAAAATTCGACCTCAGGCAGCCGATCGGCAGCGAAATCGGAAGGAAAAGCAGATTCAAAAATAGTGCCTATTGTGAACTCAGCCGAAGCCAAGAAAGATGGAACTACTGCAAAGTCGACGAGCCAGAGCGTTGCCGACGAGAGGAAGCGTTCTATTGATGCACATGATTCGCCTTCAAAGAAGAGAGCTAGTATGTTTCTTTATCATTTTTCGTTTCTTTGATAATTATAGGGCGAGAGTGAGAGAAATATTCATTGATTGTTGGTGTAGGTGGGCAGTAGCTCACTGGTAGAGCTCCCGCTTCCTATTCGGGAAGACCTGGGTTGGGTTCCCGGCTACTTCTCACCATACCATTGACAGCCTATCTTCTGTGAAATAGTGCAACTTGGAATGTTTTCCTATTTTGTAGCCCTCTTCATCGTCACTTACAATTCACATAACTTTGTTGGGTGGTTTATTCGAATAGGAGGGCTTGTGGAGTTCGTGGAGTACGTTGTGAGATGATGTCGCAGGTTCGTATTATGTTAACAATGGGTGGGCGGACTCATATAATCCACAGCCTTCAAAAAACGAGCTGATATTTGGGCAAAAGGGGGGGGGGCTGTTGTAAACAACGTTTATATACGTTGGTAAACTCAGATAGTAAGCAGATTATAATTTGCTGCTATAACTTTTGTTTAAATAGCTAGCTGAAGCGATAAGTTGCTAACCT
The DNA here is from genome assembly GCA_000803305.1 of Toxocara canis. Taxonomy (NCBI): domain Eukaryota; kingdom Metazoa; phylum Nematoda; class Chromadorea; order Rhabditida; family Toxocaridae; genus Toxocara; species Toxocara canis. The sequence goes on along the minus strand of JPKZ01001951.1, from coordinate 319,330 downwards.
TCGTGTTGAGAGCTCGAGGTCGCATCTTTAACAACCATATTTCAGGAGGAGGTTTTGATCCTAACTGAAAAAAAGGGAATTTCCAGCGGTACTCATCACATATTTCTGAGATGTCAAAATCCGAGCCGATTCCATAGTCGGAACAAAAAACACCGCTATTCTGGGACCGGGAATCTGAGGCATCTTTGTTGATGTATTTGAGAAATATGAGACGGCAACTGCAGTTGCTCTTTTTCGCGGCGTATGCGATGGATGTTGTTTTGCATCATGTAAGCGTTAGCAATGATTCGAGGATTTTGCAGCTAGATTGTCTCTTCTTCAACTCGAACTTGTGACTCTAGCTTTGAAGAGTGGTAGATGTGTGTCGGTATTCCGTGTGAGCCTTTTCCATTATTAATTTTAGAGTCTGTTCTTCGATATTTCAGGGTCGAAAATAGTGGAAGCTTCAACGGCGGCGGGCCGCGCTAGCTCGAAGCGCCATCATTCCCGAGACCCTCAACGATCGTGAGCCTGTTTTAATTTTTGCTTTTCAATTCATTTTCATTGGCTGAATTAGAGGGGAGAGGGAAAGGTATACAGCCCGCAAGGCGGTTTCAGCTTGGCGCACATGAGGAGGGAGAGGGATACCCGTGTCTGATTCGCATCGTAGACAAGGCAGCAAAAACGAGAACGGGCATAATGAGGGAACTAAAATAGGTGAGGGGGCACTCATGCATCCCTTGATACTGAACAGATATTCTTGAAAAGTGAAATGACATTGGGTCCTTGAAATAGCGCACTCCAACTCTTTGTTGTATCATCCGTCGTATGAGCTCGGTGATCGTCAATGCCCAGTTCTTTGGCACGCTTCGCTGCGTGTCGCGACATTTCCGCCTTTGAGCTTTTCATGTGGGTTCGAGGACAACTACGGTTTTTGTTATTCTGTCTTTTTTAGCGATAAATATAATAAACCGGCAAATTGGAACTTTTCTATTTGATAGAGGGAGGGAGGCTTCAATTCAGTGAGGATGTGTAGGGAGGGGAGAGGCTGAGCTTGTATGAGATGGCATCTCCAAACGTCTCGGTTCAAGAAAAAATCTTATTTGAGGAAAATTTTTGTATAATGGCGTTCCCTAAAAAGGAACTAAATTTGAGGTGAGACTGAAAATGAGCGGGAGACTATGGGTGAACTCTTGATTACGGAATATTAAAGTGGAAAAGTGAATTCGAAAGACAAGATTTTAAATAATGGATTCCGCTCTCGTCAAACCCCTTCTCTACCTAACTCATTCAACTGAAAATGTTTCATTTACAAATATCGACCCACCGTATTGCCCGCCATTTAGCCACGCCGATTTGTTTCAGCAAGGAGAGCAGTCGAAATCGTGAGCACTCGAAATGAATCGATCAACGCGTGACTTTTTTCAGTCGGTTGATGAGTTATGAAAGTTTTTTTGGTAGATCTCAGTTTAGCCTTCTACTGTTTCTGTTGCATTTTATCGACGATTCCTCCCATAAGCGTCAACATTGGTGTTGGCATACTTTGATGGGAGAGAGGATTTCAGTGGTTGACCGAATGGGAAGTTCACGGATGTTCGAGTTCACGGGCTTTCTTCAGTTATTTTATTCATAGTACCAGTTTCATATTTTCTATGCTTTCTATGATGCAAAATTAGGTTAGAGAAATTTACACGAGAGGTAAATTATGGGAAGTTGTACATTTAGCGGATTCTCTCGGGTTCTTTCAGACTTTCTACTAGAACTTTTGTTTTCTTGTATATTTATAGTGAAAGAGGCGGAATTTTCCTTGTTACCTCATTGATATTGTTGTTTTGTGCTTCACATTTACCAACTTTTTTTGCTCGCTGTGTTTGTTGTTGTTGTGTGTTGTTGTATTTGAAGTGTTTGTTTTTTCAAATTGTTTATGAATACAAGAAGTTGTATTGAAGTATTGCGTGAAATTCTTTAATGTTATGATCTTGCCTGTGACAGGTGATAATCTTTATGGTGTATTTGAGATGACAGTGAGTAAGAACTATAATGTCAACGTTGTAGAGTTTTTAGGCGCTTTATCGCCTTTTTTCTGCTATGTGTGAATTGTGAGATGGATGAGAGTTGCCTATGAATTTGCAAGATTGCATGGTCTCCTTCTCATTAGAAGGGTCACATCCTTTGCATCAGTTTTTCTTTCCGTCTTTTCCTCGTGCTCCTATTGCTGAATTGGATGAGGGGAGGTGTCATTTCAAAATAATGGCCTTAATTTTGGTGTCATTTTTAGCGGATGACGTTTCACCTAAGTTATAAAACGTTATCTTGTTGCTGATACTGAGTTCTGAGAGCTGATTGCCTTTGATTTTGTTATTTTCAATGATATTTATGTGGTTTTTAAAAAAAATAAACTTACTGGGTTAGCATTGCTGATAACCAGTACAGAGTACCTTTTATAAATTTTGTCTTGGAGGTGAGTGTTTTGGATTGTCTTTCATTGTGCGATTAGCTTATAACCTGTATAGGCAGAGTGGTGTAGTGTATTGTGGAAACTATTGTTCTTCGACACTTTATTCCCTTATTGTTGTTGGAAACTGTTTTCCCATCCATCCTCCACCTCCGCGTTACATTAGTCGGAGCCCTTGACGCGATCTCCCATCGAGGCTAGAAAACGTTTGTGTTGCACTCCCGGGATTGCGTTCTTCGAAGAGAAGCGATCGGACGACATCCATGACTAGAACTCGCGCTCATCGGCACAATGGATATTCTTAGAAAAATTGATGTGATCTGAATGTTAGTGTGAGCAATGAGGAGGAAATTGTCGATGAACTGAGGTTGCCTGGCGCGCAAAATATAGTTTTTAGGGCGCCCTTTATGCAATGCACACATAATACGCTGTAAAGTAAAAAGGACACCGGCGTGGCGGCACTTTTCAACTTTCTCTCGAAAACGGTTCTGTCGATTCGTTACCATTCATAATTAATGATAAGAATTATTGTCTGAACGAGGCGCTAATTTGAAAATTTTGCCCCGTAAATGATCGGTGGGTGGCAGTAGTTAGCCTAGAGATCACTTCATAGAGCTGTATCATGGTGCAATACAGTATGGCGCCCTTTATGCAATGCACACATAATACGCTGTAAAGTAAAAAGGACACCGGCGTGGCGGCACTTTTCAACTTTCTCTCGAAAACGGTTCTGTCGATTCGTTACCATTCATAATTAATGATAAGAATTATTGTCTGAACGAGGCGCTAATTTGAAAATTTTGCCCCGTAAATGATCGGTGGGTGGCAGTAGTTAGCCTAGAGCTGTATCATGGTGCAATACAGTATTCATACCAGAATGTGGGGGGATAAAGATACATCATGCCATAAAGTAGGTTTTGTGGATTGGTGTGTTGATGTGTCCATATGTTGTGTATTAGAGGGGATATAATTTTTATTTCTTCGAACCATTCAAAAAAAGAAACGTATACTTTCGGGATAGTTCAAGCCGTAACACCGAGCAAAATGCTTTAACATGCCCACATCCCTTTCGTTTTTCATAAGATAAAAGTGAGAAGAAGCTTGAGGGCTTCATCCCTTATGCATATCAGTTTCGGAGTGTGCGAAAGACGCTTAACAGAGTCAATGAGACTTAGCCGAATGATTATGTATGACGAAACTTATGGCGAGCATAAATTTTACTGAACATTGCTCCCCTCGAGAGTAATTTCGGCAGTTCCGTCCGAGATGGTTATAGCGGAGCGCGTCAGAGAAAGCATTAAGACAATCAATATTTTTTGTTATTAGGCTGCCGCAAATTATGGAGTGCTTCTTCAGTGAAGCGTGAATTAGCGTTACTCTTATCGGCGCTGGATAGACCGAGATGGTGATCAGTAGTCAGCAATTTCGCAAACATATTTACCTTGCAAACTTCACTAGAAGATTGAACGTTTATAGCGTTTTCGTTTCGATGGAAATTCTCAGTGGAATTTAATTATGTATTTAATCATTTGTTTCGAAGCAGTAAGGTGTTCATTGCAAATCCTTGGAACTTTATTGAGTTCTTTTTTTGGAGCGTTACTTCTGAAATAGTCTCTGGATGCGATATACACAAGAGGACTTTTAACATCGAATGAAGCTTAAACCCGTGCTTTCAGGCTAGGAACCAGTGCAAAAGAAGATTTTGTAAACTTCAAGTGGAACCGGAAAACACACTGAAACACCTTTCCTTGGACGTTCTCGTTAAGTTATTTGATTGGAGTACTCTTGGAGACTTCGTAGCACTATCCTACTCTCCCGTTCTCCACATCTCCGAACACAATCTTTGTCCCTTATGAGGTAGGATACTGCAGACCATGTGATCTACGTGGTTTACTTTGTAAATTATTTATCTTGTAACCCATTCATCTTCACCTTGTAACTTTTTAATCTTGCAATTATCAATCTTATATTTATTTTTTAGTCATTTAGTCATTTTTATACAAAGCAGTCTACGAAAATGGCGCAGCGCATGGAGTCGCATAATCTAAAATAATACCTAAAACATGGTCGATGTTCAGATAAAATTTTGATTGGAAATTATGCAAAATGCTATAGCGCAGCAGGAGTGAAGTGTGGTGTCATGTTCATGAACGGTCTACTCGATTGTTGAATAGGATCTAGTTCTTCTCGAGTTTATCTTCTAATCGAATCATCGCCTTCTTGATCAGTACGGTCACGAATCCTACATTTTCTGATTTAATAGCATATGTGATAGTTGACTACGATTGCCTTTTTAGAATGACCAGTACAGGCGAAAAATGATATTCACTTTTGGGAGCAAAGTGCGTCATTAAATAAACCGTGAAATGCTCAAATTTGCCAAATCAAAAAAAATATCGGTAAGATAATAGGCCAACAAATTGACAATGTCGACTGAAAAGATGAACGATTTTTAGCAGATTCCCAATCCGCAGAATTCCCTTTGATGGCGATTTTACCGCATGTAATCGCGTCACCTGCTGTCCGATCCACAACAGCGATCGTCTTGTTTAGCACCGTATCGGAAAGAACGTGAAAGTCGAGCTCACTCCATGGCTAAAATAGAGAAGTTGAATTTGTCTGTTGCAGCGACGTCCGCGATCCTTGGACTTCTCTCTCGTTTTTTCCGTCAAGACCTCTCCTTAGTGGCCTTCCCCTACCACCTTCCAGAATCCTTCGCTCATAAGGTGCTGCAAAGCAGACGAGCAATTTCGAATCCCCTTGGTACACTGCTCAAGATAGATCAACTGGAGTAGCACGTTAAACCATACGCTTCTAGCGTGCTTCTATGCTACCTGGAAGAGCTTCATGTTACCTGAAGCATTTCCGTGTTACCTGAAGCAGCTCTATATTATCTGGAACAACTTGTGACAGCCAGTGACGAAAGTCATCGTACATAAATATGTTGTGGTCTAAGCTGGTTCGGGAAGGGAATTAAACACTCCATCATTCCGTATATACGGATTTCGAACAGAAGCAGCTTTTCATCTTGCACAGTGGAAGGGCGTTTAAAAAAGTTGTTGAGATGTATGTTTAGTTGCAGCGATAAAAATGTACGAAAAGATCATACCTGAACGGCCATACCCGACGGATCCGAGTCAATTGTTATAAGTTTTTTAGCGTTTTGTTTCTCTTCGGGTGTCATTTTAAAGCAATCTTTCACCTCATCTTCCATATACAATACGTCAAATTCCTGGAAAATAATTGATGTAGTCTAATAAAATAGCGACTTGCTACGAATAAAAATTTCGGTATCAGTTATGGACAAATTTTTGCAAACATGGCTTGCAATTAGTAATGATATTTTTGTTATTATGCAAGTGAAACGCAAAAAGCAAAAAAAAAGTGCAAAAGATTTTGCAACGATGCAATGATTGAGTAAAATCAATAAACCAATAACCTTATTTTCCGGCAATCCTTCCATGACGATAAATGTTAGTGGATTAGAGCCTTTCTTTTGCACCATTTGCATAACACCTTCACCTCCTCGGAAACCACGTAATCGTACTTCGACCATTCCTCCTGGAATACGATCATCAATAAATTCTAATAACGTCGAATTGTCCATTGATCAGTTGATCAATTAAGAAAAGCAGAATTCAAATCAATAAAACGAATAAAAGTTAAATGAATCGAAAGAAGTAAATGTACGCATAAGATAGGAATTCATCGGCCGATGCATTTAATATTTTTGGCTGGAAATAATCGCATTCAATTGAAGTTAAAGATGAAACGAGGTATTGGCTACTTCAGATCGACTTATCGACAAATTGAAAACCTTTAAAACTAATCACTGAAATCGATGTTTCTGTGATTTCTCATATTTACGCCGATACGAAAGAATATTTCTTTGTTGTACGTCAAACAAATTTTCATTTGTTGTAAGAATTTAACCTTCATCTTCAATTGACAGCTACGAAACGTAAACTGTACAGACCGTAACCGTATGCCTTATACATTGTAACGGTATTTATTTCTGATGTACCTGATCTTATTATAATATAGGATCGTAGCAATCTAGGTGCTTAGAAAATTAGCATATTCCGCTGTCAATAAGAGGGATTTGATAGGTATATGGTTGGATAAGTCGGCCTTCTTAGTGTGACAAAAATGTTTGAAAAGAACAAATAAAACATCCATAATATGGAAGTTGGCTAGCCAAATAAAGAACAGCTCAAGGAACAGTTCAAGGAATAAGAAGTATCACGAATGAGCATCATGAGTTACTTTTTTCGATAGGACGTACGGCCCGTACTGAACTCAAAACAACGATCAAGCAAATGTGATATGCGACGGTTGTTTTGAGTCCATTTCCTGAAACAGTTCTAATAAACGATTTTTTTTCCAGAATTCAAAAATTTGCCATATTCTTTAAAAAAAACCCATATCAGGTTTTGGTTGAAACACGGGATTTACCTTGAACGGGAACTTTCGCACACTGATTTTCATAGAAATTGACAGGAATTTGAGACGGCTTCTCTTCGGTTCGTACCGCTTTCTCCCCGTCGACAGATGTCAAAACACAATCCTTCAATAACGACGTCTAACCAACAGAACCTTAGAGTAGCGCTTGAGAAAAAAGTATTGTCATATTTTCTGTAACTCTGTGGCATTATGTTTTTTTTAGCCGGTGACACTTGCTGTGGTTTTGTTATATCTATTTCGGCATACAGGTTTGTGCATATTGCAAAACAATAATAAATTCGAATGATGCAAATGATAAAAACTTGGTCCAGCAAACATTATCACTAGTCCTCGTCAAATACTCATGAATGCCAACCTAATAAACGTGGCATTGGTTGCGCTTTAGCAAAATAGACAACAATATCATAGCATGCATTGATTAGTGTTTATCGTTATCTGTGGAAAGTCAGTTTCATTGAGGTAAACCATCTGTGTAACACGTTTTGTGCTAACAAAGCTTGCTCGACAGTATGTACTTGCACATAGTCATATGAGTAGTCAAGCAAAGGACGGAAATTTCAGCGTTATCTCTCTCTCCTAATTCCTCCCCAACGCCCCTCCC
>JPKZ01001951.1:257254-298444 GCA_000803305.1 Toxocara canis | reverse complement strand
AGCAAAGCAACTACCCCACAATAACGATGGTCTCCACTGTTAACGGCAACCGTAACAATGGAAACCATCGTTAGATGTATTTCCATCCTACCCTTCCAAAACATGCAGAAGCAACTACCCCACAATAACGATGGTCTCCACTGTTAACGGCAACCGTAACAATGGAAACCATCGTTAGATGTATTTCCAACCTTTCCTACCCTTCCATCCCACCACCTCCTCTAAAAGAAAAACAGCGCAAAACAAGCGCGGCAGCGCGCTAGGACTGTGGCGCATATGCGTACTTGTCATCTGGCCATTATTAAAGATGTAATAAAATGCCTACAAATAACAAAACAATTTTTAACAACTCATTTGAGTTTCAGCCGAACCAGCTAAACAAAACTTTTTCCACATGTTCTACCACCCGATCATTTGCAAAATTTCCTGTAATGTAGAAAGTTCAATTCACTGACGTGACTCCAATTTCCTCCACACATGATACACCAGCATAAAGATAAACACAGGCAGTGATATTACAACGTGCATTACAATTTTAATGGGTATAATGTACATCATAATATCACTGCCTCTACCTATTACCCTCGCAACTACATGATAAACAGAGCGCAAAGACGAGCAAAAAAGCGCGTACAAAACAAGCAGACTAACCAGCTTGATAATCCCAAAGTGCAACAGCTCGTAAATCATCGTGCGCCTCCACTGGTGGTTCTTCATAGTATGATTGCGCAGAATAAGCAGGGATCGTCTCCACTGGCTGTTGAGGGGGTTGTGAAACCTCAGCTAGTGGTACTTCTGTGGGTTGAGCTACCGGAGCAGGACTAGGTGTACGAACGCGCTGTTGCACTGGTTCCGCTTCCGCCATGGGAGGCGACGGAGGGCTATTGGATGAGAGAATTCCGTGTTGTTGTTGCTGCTGCTGTGAAGACGCTACCAATGAAGGTGGTGAGTTAGGAGTGTGGACTTTCTGCTGTTGTTCAGTGGACGGAAGTACAACTGATGCAGCAGGTGTGGCGGTTTTAGCCAAGGGGAGATTTACATGCCGCACTGGAGGATGTTTAAGAACAGCAGACTCCGATAGCTCGTTAGCCTTTTGTTCAAACATCGCTTTTCGGCCTCGAATAAGACCCGCACTTCCTCCTCCACTAACGCCATTCGTGTTTGCGGCTGAAGTTTAGAAAATATTTAATAGAAGAAAAGATGAAAAAACTCCACCAAAACAGAACAGAATTTTAACACGGAAAGCCTGCAACAAATCCGCAAAAGAAATCTGAGCTCTTGGGCTTCGTTTTCCAGCAGGTAATTAACCAAATGGCTGATTTCGGCTACCCTCATTCACTGTGACACAGAAAAGCTTATCATTCAATCGCCGTATGGATTTTTACCTTCATAATCACTTGCACAGGCCACATGCCCCATCGGTTGCATGAAAAATAATATATTCAAAAACCTGACCCATCCGTTTTAACTTTCGAAACGCGCATTATGGAAAAGAATATAAGCTGAGGAAAAGGGATTAGTAATAGCCAATATCGTGCCTCTTCGAACAAAATTGCTTTCGTAAAGAGCTTTTCATCACTGCAAGGTTTAAAAGGCGACAAAAAAGGTTTGGAAAATACAAAAGAAACATTTTTCTTCCTTAAACAAGAGTACACGATCTCGAATTCAGTACAGCGCTAAACGCAAACATTTCTTCACTGCTTAATGAGGACATGAAAAAAACATTTTAATTGACATATTACCATGTACCCCATTCTTTGTTCCTTAAATTTCTTTCTGTTCTTACCCCCTCTCTCCATAAATCCATCCACAAAATCTAAGGTTCATCTCATAGCCTCTCTTTCTACATAATCCAAAAGTGACCGACAGACGCATCTTCATTCACTCTCCCCTCCTCTCAAACCCCTCAAACAACATAATCTTTTCAAATCCCACTGCTTATTTTCTCGCCGCTGAAGTGGAAGAACAATTCCCACATTAGTTCGCTTAAAGTGCAACGAGCGAATTTAGTGGCAAGGATTTAGTGCTGCCATCGACTATAAACAAATCCCTTTCCGCCGCTTTAAAGCTGAACCTTTTTGACAACCCCATACGCGCGAATGCCCATCAACCGCTCGTCAATGTGCACTAGAAAAAAGCAATGCTCTCTCTTTCGGCGGCCATTTTTTTACGATGGAAGCTCGGAAGAGGGAATAAGAAGAAACCAAAGAAATGCACTCAATGGGCTTAATGCTTTCAAGCAGTGATATCTTGGACGGCTATAAGAGAAATCCTATAGTCACGAAAAAAGATTTTTCGGATAACATTGTCTCCTAATTCTGCAAGCGGTGCTTCGCTAAGCAAGAATGTTTTGTTCGCGCATAGATGCAAATGAGAACTACTATTAGCCCATAAAAACAGAAAATTAGGAATAAAATTAATTTGTCAAAAAATTTGCTTAGAATTGCTTAGACAAGTTTAGAATTCTCACTGCGACATTAGATGATGACCGTGGTGGTTTGCGACCTCATTTTAAGCATATTGCGCAGTGAACTGCAACTATTGTTTGTTAGCTGATGCGAGAACGGGAGGGAAGAGTAGGGATTGTTAACTCAGCTATGCATAGCACATCCCTTCCCCTAATTTCATTTCATTATGATTTTGCCATTCAGCATCGATGACCTCATAAGAATAACGAATACCAAAATGAATATTTATTAAAAAGAAATATCATATGATGCGCTTGGTACTCCTCTCCTTCTACCCTTCTACGCTCAACTGTCACCAAATTTTACGTCAATGACTAAAGTTCAAAACCCCTATGAAACGACCCCCTCCCAACTATAGAAAATAGGGGAGAAGGGGCGGGGTGGGTGAAGGGAAGATGAACAATGAGTATAATTACTAGATAATCCGAAGGGCCTCTCACATTACCGAACTAAAAAGTTTCAACTCAAGAACGCACATCGCAAAGTGAAAGGATAACTGCTTGTGATCCTCACAAACGTTTATGACTGCACGCAGACGGTCCTTTGTGACTCACAATTGTGCCAAATCGGATGCAAAGCGTCCCTCATTTTTGCACAACAAGCAACCGACAGAAAGCGCAGACTCCCCTTCGTGTATGTATATGTATTACCTGCATTCCGCGGATGGCCATTCGCACTGGGCGCGTTGTTATGAGCGCCATCGTCGATAGTTAACTTGGCGTGGATTCGCTTACTCAATTCCGCTTTGTCACGATCGGCCTCCGCATCCTTTTGGCTGGCCCTTCTTCGTTCCTCAACTATTCGGCTCGCCTCTTCTGCTTCAACTTTCTTCCAGAATTGATCACGCTCACTCAAATCGATATCCCTTCAAACGAAACAAATGAGTTATTTCTAAAACAGACAGTAAAAAAAATGTATATATCTCCATACTGGATGTATGGCTTCTCTACTCTTATGACTATTAAAGAAGTAAATAAAATTATAAAATCAATTAAATAAATGAGCGAAAACATATTCCCATTTACGCAAAATTAATGTTATCGCTGCAATGGTTTATTATTTACTATTATTTACATGTTTATTGCCATGGCACAACCAAAGGTCTAGAAATACAGGTGTTTCGTACTGGGAGACGGGAAGACACAAGGCACATGGATGCATCCCAATTTCAGAAGGAACTTCTACGCCATCAAAAGACAAGTGGTAAAGACATCACAAACAGCAGAATGGAAAAAGGAAAAAAAAACTGCGTTTTATCTCAAGAGTATTTTACCACACTTAGTTCTCAAAATAAAATAAAAAATACATAGAAACCTCAAAAGGTGGACGGACGGATTTACAAATAAGTTCAGAAATTTCACCGAAAATTAAACGGTGGGTGAAGCACTTTTGAGCACGACCAACGAATTAATGAGCCAATTTCCGAAGAGAAGTTCGCCAGCATGATTCCAAGTTGGTGGCAACAAAATTTATGTGATACAACAAAAAGCTGAACGCTCAGTTTTCGAAACGAGATATTTCATGAGAGCGAACCTGTTGGGTTTGATTGGCGTATAGACACTTCCAACAGGACCTTGTGGGACCGGTTCAACATCCTCAATACGTTTCACGTCGTTCATCGTCGGAAGTTTCGCAACCGCCTTTAGAATACTTTCAGGGTCGACATCATCCTCGCTACGTGCTATTATCACCTTAACATACTGCTCCATTATCTTTTTCATATGGTACATCTACATCGTTTGTTTCATATGGAACTGATAATAGCACGGATAAATTGATAAACTGATAATAGCAAGTGGAAGAATTCCAGCAGAACTCCTATAAAAAGCCCGAATTCAGCCCCCCTCCTTCGGTTTGACATCCCCTTCAAATTCGGTTCCATCTTTCAAAAGGCGAGGTTCATATGAGTAACTCTGAATTCAATTTCCCAATTTAAGCACACCATTTCATATCAATTCTCTATTAATTCAATCCCCAAATTCAGACCACTCCTTCTTCTCCTCTTCCCCTCGCCACCCCTCCCCCCTCTCGCTTTTGAGATGCTACTTCGCACCAAATCCAATTTCCTTCTGACCGTTGAAACGACAAGATCTTCGAAGGGGGCGGATTCTAAAGAAAATTTATGTAAGGCATTCTATTTCAATGAAATGACGAACCACATGTATTCCTCGTAAGAATCGTTTGAGATCATTTGCGTGACTCGTTGTGGCAGCGAGACGCGCAGAAGGAACCCCTTCACCCTGCTGTAAAGCAAACAACTTCAGTTTATATAAACCACATCCCATCACCTTACCTTTTCGGCCGGTCAGTCACAGCGCAAAGCTTTCTGCTTGTTGACAGCGCGGTTAACAAACCAAATTGATTTGGCTACTGAATACATCTGGCGAATATGAAACTTTAACAAACAGCTACAGATTCTTCAATAAACCACAATCGCGAGATCAACAAAAAGAAGCCAATTTCTCTCCCTTCCTCTAAAAAACCCCTCTCCTTTTAACCTTCAAAAAGATAGTGAAAGCCAGAAAAAGAAAAAATCTTGACATACCCAATGAATGAGAATCATTTTGGGTTGCGAAGCTGCAGTGCTTCTTACGGCGGCGATTCCGTATTGTAATTTGCCCGAATTAAAGCTCACCGACAATTCTTCGATTCCCGCATCTTAAACGAACAAATTACAGTAACCATGATAGTGATTTTTTTGTAATAAGGGACAGCGCTCTAAATCTTTAAATTCTACTGAATAAAACAGCTGAAAGAGTAACAAACCACTTTGCTAGCTGGCACAGATCTTAACAAAATGAGTGTTATATCCGTATGCTAACTGTGGATATCAATCACAGTGCTAACCACGGGAAAGAAATCCGCCCGACTTTTTTTTCTTCTAGATCAAGCCGCCAAGACACTTCCCCCTACCCCTCCTCATCCTTTAAGGTCACTTCTCAAAAATATCGCTCAAGCGGCAAAACGTCTAAAAAATCATAGCATTCAATAGTTGAAATTATAATTTCATGAACAATAACAAACAATGGCTAAAACATATAGCCGGACGGAGCCCTAGGTTCAACTCTCCCTCCTCTATATCTGGCAAACTTCCGTGATAGTAATCCAAGTAATTTCTGAATTCTCGTATGAACTTTTAAAAGCTAGTACTGATGTACCATGAACCAAACAGATACTGATATGGTGGTGGGCTATTAATTACAAAGACTAAAAAATTCAACAAGAGGAAAATTTGAAAAATTTTAAAATGAACGAACCGCCAGTATCTCCGATTTTGAGCACATTCGAATTACCCTCATAATCCAATATTAACCTTAAAGATTAAAGCAAAAGTCAATTCAATTCACTCTTCAAGAAAAAAAATCATAGATTTAAATATAATAGAGAGGTAAAAAAAGATTTACAATTAAAAACAGCCACTTATTATAAATTAGTAAGAATAAATGAACGAAACAAAATGAACCAAATAGAGCCAACCCTTTCATGCTGAAATTCAAACATTACGGAAGGCAAAAATCTAACGATTCGAACAATTTTCAATGAGTTTTTTGTCGTAGTTTTTTCTGGAAAATTTTGCACGAAGAAATCTCTCAAAATGAAAAAATTCTTGAAAAATATGAAACAAATTCACCGTTGCATATTTGGTACTTTTTGCAGTTGCTTTTAGCGTAATGCCAATTGAAATGTTAAGCGAGAAATATTGAAAAATTAAAATTCATTCATTCGATAACGATGACTAACCAACCCTCTCTCGTTTGTTATTTTCGTTGAGGTGAGCCATCGAAAAGAAACAAAAACTTTTGTTATCGAATTTTGCTGCACAGTCATTTTGAAAACGGAATTCTTTGACCCTTCAGAAATACCAAATGAAAAAAAGGCGCTCTCTTATTTCTCACCCTTTATGTATTTTTATGATAATCATGAAGTCCACCTACACAGTGTTACATGTGAAGATCATAGAGCTCAAATATTCGTTACTTACGAAGAATGAGTAAATTAGGAAAATCAAGAAGTTCAAATTAATTAGGAAATCTTCGACTAGAGAGGTGTTTTTTTTTAAAGAACCACCTTCGCCAATGTTTTCAGTGAAAAAGATTTCTCGAAAACTTCCGGAAAAAAACGTAGAGAATTCATTTTCGGCTCATGGTGAGTGTAAGAAGTTTTGACGTTAACAATTTCATCCATTAACTCTTCCGTGTGCCGATTACCGGATCAACCATCATGTACAACAAGATCGCCATTCGATCAAATGAAAACAGGTGCAACATAAAATCGAAAAGCGAAACAACAACCAACCAGTTCTGACTATTTGGAGAGCGCACAACATCGTTGTAAGCCGATAATATTTCTCTCTCATGAGCTTTAAGATTGAGCGTCATTTTGCGTGTGCCTCCAACTTCTGGAAATCGATATGTTCGCCAAGAAACTAACGAAATAAATACCTCAATGGAACGCAGCCTTGTAAGACATCGGCCAATCACGGTCATCTCCATTCCATTTTCGCTTATTGCCGCATCTATTTGAATTCGAAACGCTGTAGCATCTATTTTTCATCACCCTCGTCAATAGGCGTCGAAATGATGAAGTGGTATTTATGAACAAAAAATGACACCAATTTTTTTCAAGTTTGGAGATGAAGGCCCTTACAACTAACGTAACTAGAAGCATGCACACTAAGTACGAAACGATCTCAGCTCCAACAGTAACACATATGGTTACTTCAAGACCAATCCGTTCTCTTGCAGTCTTAAAATGCTTTAAAATTGTAAAGATAAACTTCCGCAATGCACATGATGTTTCCCATTTGGGTATTTTTTGCACAGTTATGCGACAAACTTCTACCTGTGCATACATATGCCGTATACGTTTGTTTGTCTGTGGGGCACTACAACTCTCACATTCGCAGTAAAGCGGCGATGAAATTAGGACGAATACAATTGTATGGATGGGTGACTTCCGAACGAGACTTCCTTCAGTTTGATCTTTTCCAATGCGGCAAGCAAGATTTTGGCTGAGAAGCGGAGAGGAATGTCTTCGGAACTTTTGAAACGAAGACATCTCAAAAAGGGCATCGAAACAGTGTCCTTTTGATGCGTAATGACAGCTTTTATCGAGTTAATCCACCAGCACTTAAAGCATTAGAAAGGAATTGACCTCACTTCGCTCTCGCTTCTCAATGAGTTATGGATACTTGAACGTCCGCGTTCCGGTCACTATGATCTTCAGATTCGCACTGAAATGTGAACGTCATACTCTGACATTAAAAATCTTCTTTTGATACAAAACAGCCAGTTACAGAGCAACAAGGAATTGAAGAGTAGCTTCCAGGACCGATTAATTAAAGCTTAAAAAGGCACTGGTAGCATGGAAAAATATCAGATATATAAGCTATCTCGGGTATCAAATTCAGACATTAAACCTTCCTTGCCAATTTCAGTAAGTTATAAAGTTACACCATAATATGAAAAAGTAGATTCGTTGAGTAGAACAACTTTGCGATTTTGTGTTTTTCTCACATTCTTGACCTCACATTTTCTCACATTCTCACATTCTTGCATCACCATTTTAATCACTTGGACGGACGCGAAATGAACCCCCTCCCCCCCCCCATCTCCCCACCCATAACCGGCCAACCCACCTACCACCACTTTCTTCATTCTCGTGGTCCTCTCTACTCTCCCTCTGGCGCCTATGCCGTGTTTTCGCCGTTTGGGTGAAAAAATCTCGGGAGCAAAAGAAAGTGCGCATTTTAAAAAAAACTGTGTAACCTCTGTTAAGAATTGCGATTTGAAGGTGGCGTTGCTAAAGTTTGTCGCGAGGGTTTTGTCGTGCTAGAGGTAGGTTGACTTCTCAAGTGTTTCCGGCTCTCTTGAATAATATTAGAAATGAAAAAATAAAAGAGTATGAATCGGATTTAGTGTTGCGCTCAGAAGCGTCGATGAGATCGAAGAGGCGCTTTAAAACAGGCGCACTCACCTTACTTTTAGCTTGCTTCTTTAAGCCGAACCAATCAGTTCTCTATATGTTGCTTCAAAATAATGGCGAGGTAATATTGCCTCAGACTGCGACTTCCATCCTTCGTCGTCCACTGTCCCGATGCTGTTCTATTATGGACTTTTCCATGCTTTGTCCAGCTTTCGAGCAGTAGTACCATTTTTACCATTCATGTTTAGGTAGTGGATACGGCCGACTAAAATTGTGGCTAGGCCAGATGTCGTTTCTGGAATTTCCGCCACTCGGCCAAGAGGAACGTCCGTATGCTCTACATGAGATGAATGGACGAGTCGCTTATGGTTCAGCCGAGGAGGTGGAGGTCGTATCCAAAAGTGGCTTGGTAAAGTGCTCATTGTTCAGTTTATTTTGCTGGTGTAAGTCGTAAGGTTGAATAGGGGTGTAGAATAATTTATGGAGTGCGTACGCAGAGTTAAGCGCTTATACGAATTAACAGTAGAGTATACATGGGATCAATTTATGAGGATTGTACGCCATTTCGAAGGCGGCGATGAAGGTGTTGCTGATAATTGTCTATTCGCAGAATAGTTAACGCAAATAGTATCATAAAAATATACAACAAAGATACAAAGGCAGCTGTAATTTCACCGATTTCCTTCACCGATGCAGCTGACAACCATGATTAGGACTGAGGGCCATTGCCTCTTCACTTCCATGATTGTTGTGACCAGTTTTGACCGCCTGATGGTCAGCCTGCTGGCGATCATAAAAGTATAGCACGCAAAAATGATCAGATTAGAAACCCTAGTCAAACGGATAGGACATGTATGGAACGAAAAGCATAAAACGATTCTGTATTTTCCTTAAAAGCCGAGGCCGCGAACAGAGCGTAGATCAGAGTTTTTTTTCCAAACGAATTGTAGCGATCGGACAGTTTCTACGGAATACAGTTTTAAGTGAGTGTTTCTTCTAAATTTGGGCTATAGGATAATCGAAACTGTTATGAACAGCGTTTAGTTAAGCTTTGTGAGTCAGTCAGTAACAGTGACGAGAAGCTGACCGGGCAGCATCGTTAGAAAAAGAGGTGGATATCGAATGCAACGATTTTTCGGCTAATTTACTTGCAATTTGATAGTAAGTAATGAAATCAAACTCTATGCGGCCATATTTTTAGCGATTTGAAGGCAAAATTTCTCTAACGAATAGCATGATGGGGTTCATAAATTTGCTTTTAAAAGTTTTCTGGAACGCAGTTTTCGTAACGTATTTCGGAATACACGCAATTAATTTGTCTTCGGATTTAAAAAATGGCCTCCACGTGTAATATTCTAACATCGAACGGCAATATCGTATAAGCGCTAAGAAACTAGCCAGCACCGGCATGAAGAAGATTGTTTAAGAATAGTAAGCGATAATGGAGCGTGATGTTTCTGTGTGACGACTGAATGTAAAGAAGCGTCGATGAGATCGAAGAGGCGCTTTAAAACAGGCGCACTCACCTTACTTTTAGCTTGCTTCTTTAAGCCGAACCAATCAGTTCTCTATATGTTGCTTCAAAATAATGGCGAGGTAATATTGCCTCAGACTGCGACTTCCATCCTTCGTCGTCCACTGTCCCGATGCTGTTCTATTATGGACTTTTCCATGCTTTGTCCAGCTTTCGAGCAGTAGTACCATTTTTACCATTCATGTTTAGGTAGTGGATACGGCCGACTAAAATTGTGGCTAGGCCAGATGTCGTTTCTGGAATTTCCGCCACTCGGCCAAGAGGAACGTCCGTATGCTCTACATGAGATGAATGGACGAGTCGCTTATGGTTCAGCCGAGGAGGTGGAGGTCGTATCCAAAAGTGGCTTGGTAAAGTGCTCATTGTTCAGTTTATTTTGCTGGTGTAAGTCGTAAGGTTGAATAGGGGTGTAGAATAATTTATGGAGTGCGTACGCAGAGTTAAGCGCTTATACGAATTAACAGTAGAGTATACATGGGATCAATTTATGAGGATTGTACGCCATTTCGAAGGCGGCGATGAAGGTGTTGCTGATAATTGTCTATTCGCAGAATAGTTAACGCAAATAGTATCATAAAAATATACAACAAAGATACAAAGGCAGCTGTAATTTCACCGATTTCCTTCACCGATGCAGCTGACAACCATGATTAGGACTGAGGGCCATTGCCTCTTCACTTCCATGATTGTTGTGACCAGTTTTGACCGCCTGATGGTCAGCCTGCTGGCGATCATAAAAGTATAGCACGCAAAAATGATCAGATTAGAAACCCTAGTCAAACGGATAGGACATGTATGGAACGAAAAGCATAAAACGATTCTGTATTTTCCTTAAAAGCCGAGGCCGCGAACAGAGCGTAGATCAGAGTTTTTTTTCCAAACGAATTGTAGCGATCGGACAGTTTCTACGGAATACAGTTTTAAGTGAGTGTTTCTTCTAAATTTGGGCTATAGGATAATCGAAACTGTTATGAACAGCGTTTAGTTAAGCTTTGTGAGTCAGTCAGTAACAGTGACGAGAAGCTGACCGGGCAGCATCGTTAGAAAAAGAGGTGGATATCGAATGCAACGATTTTTCGGCTAATTTACTTGCAATTTGATAGTAAGTAATGAAATCAAACTCTATGCGGCCATATTTTTAGCGATTTGAAGGCAAAATTTCTCTAACGAATAGCATGATGGGGTTCATAAATTTGCTTTTAAAAGTTTTCTGGAACGCAGTTTTCGTAACGTATTTCGGAATACACGCAATTAATTTGTCTTCGGATTTAAAAAATGGCCTCCACGTGTAATATTCTAACATCGAACGGCAATATCGTATAAGCGCTAAGAAACTAGCCAGCACCGGCATGAAGAAGATTGTTTAAGAATAGTAAGCGATAATGGAGCGTGATGTTTCTGTGTGACGACTGAATGTAATCGCTTGGAAATGTCACGCGTTGAGTATGTAATCGTAGCAGATATATGCTTCACGTTCAGCACCGGAATGCTTATATTAACCATTTACTCATGCTTTGCCAATTCAGTTGAAGAGGTTCATGTATGTCATCAATAGTAGGCGCTTAAAAGATCGAAATCGAGGGCCCTGTTTTATTACTAACTTTTCTGTGCTAGAGTTCAACTGTACTGCTTTTCGAATTACATCACATACTTCCGTAGGAGGTTTATACCAGTCGAAATGCGTCATATCTTGCAAATTGTAAGGTATCCTTCAAAATGGCCCGGAAAATGGCTCAAACTAAAGATCTTTTGCGCTGCAATGGTTTGCAAAATAGATGTTTGGAAGATTGCATTTTAAAATTGAGAATTTACTTTTTGGTTCAGTTGTGCGATTATCCGAAGGTTGACAAAAAGCAGCTGCAAACATTGCAACATTCGATGTCACGAGAGAGTGTACGACGAGTGTTCAATGAAAGAGAGTCGAATCGTTTTCAACAAGCTGTTGATGTTTGGTTAGTTTTTTATGAAATTTTTTTACTTTTACTTTCCTTTAGTTTTTTAAAATGAAATTTGCATAATTACGTTGTTTAAGATTCGGCGTTAAATCGCGTCATATAAGAAGAGTCTTCTTTCCTAGGTACTCTCTAAGTCATCGGTTTATTTAATAAGCACTGCGTTCCGATTTGTGGCTTATAGCCTATTTTGGGCCTGGATCACTTGTGAAATAATATCGACTTCTGAAAGGTCGAGAAGGAAACCGTTAGCCTATCAAGGGAATGACCGCACCGTTTGACAAGAGTTTTCTTAAAGAGAAATTTCTCCTCTAATAATTTTCTGTCAGCTGTAAATTCATCAAAATTCTTTTGCAGATTTGTAAAAGACGTTTGCGAAAGGCTCATGATTGTTTTTTTCTTTGAGGCAGAGGAACGGGACTCGAGGTCTTTTGGAGTTTATGGGTAACGTTTGCGAGGGAAGTCGCTTTGCGTGGCCATTGACTGGTGCAGTTCGATTGTTAAGAAAGGCCGAAGAAGAAGTACGTGGTGCATTCATGTTATCTGAAGAAAAGATTTGTGATATGATTGCGGGTGTTTCTACGAATTTAAATTGGTGAGCTTTTGGTTTTTATTTCGATTTAGAATATAATAAAATTGCTTTCACTGAACGTCTTCGAGTGCCGCTTATTGATTTTTCTTCGAATTATTGATTTTTAAAAATACTCTGATTCTGCTGATTTTTTGTGATCGGTAATTAGTAATTAGTAATTAGTAATCAGATTATAACGAAAGATACGCGCACTTGTCATATTGACGATTGCGAATCAAGTCGTTTGCGTCGTTAAGGCGTTAACTATGACGAATTGATGACTTCGTTATAAGGTTTAAAGCCCTATGTATCTCTTTTATTTTAGGATTTTAAGCTATTTTTTCCTAATGAGTAATTATTTGAGGCTAGCTACAGTGTTGTTACAGGCCCGAAATGTCACTTTACCGTTCACTAACCCAACCCACTAATATAAACCATTCTGTGAACAACGAAAGTCGAATCCGTTTATGCCAGCTATCAAAGAAACGGTTGCTTTGAATGGCCTTAAACTTTTGATTGGTTGTTAGTTCTGTGACCTGTCTGTATATTTTATTGAGTGCGTAATTGATACATGAATGAGTACTATGTCGGATAAATTTCGCTTCTGTCCTTTAACTTCTTCGCGCGTCTTTATTTCTTCCATTCCCATCTTCTTCTCCTTTCTGCCTGCAATTTTCTTTTTATCGCATTCTCCGCTGTATTGATTCAAATTAATGTAGCCTTTCTGTATAAGTAGTTCTTACTTGTAAATAGCTATTGGCATAATGCAGCAAAAAGGAAACGGATGAATAATGTCGTTACTTATTTATTTTAAAACTCTACTCAAGTAAATTTAGGAAGTCGAATTGGATACGGTGTTTGGCGTTTCATGATGATGGTCACTGCTTGGCAATTTGTCAACCATCTGATCACATTCGCATTTATTCGGTTGGTGCGGTAAGCAGAACGCCGATTACGCTGAAACATATTCGGCAAAAGAATGTGGCTCAGATGGCATGGAAGTTGGTCATATTTATCTTTGGTTTAGTTCCTTCGTTTGGGCATCTAATCACGAGTAGTCGAGGATTACCTGATTCCCACTTCCTCTTTTTAGGTGAGGTGGGTATCGAGGAAATTTTTGATGATTATATAGACTGCATCATTAGGCTGTTTCTACTGATGAGCTTACTGCTAGCACGACAGATTAAAAGAGGCAATGAACATAGAAATTGTAAAACTGATGCGTATTTCATCAAAAAGAGGTTCGTTTTTTCCTGAGGCAGTCGTTAAATATCATCAATGTCCTCTTCTAGACCTTTCGACGCTATGGTTTTGGCGGTTGCTTGTGAGGATGCTGTTCTTGTATGGAGGCTTAATCCAAAAGCACTCACTAGCAGGTATGCGCCTTCTTTGAATTTAATCGTTTTTTCTTGAATCTTTAAAAAGCAGTGTCACGTATCTTTCATCTTTTCACGCAGACTTAGGTGTTTTGTTCGTCCCTCATCTTAAATTTAGAGCCTTCGACTGTGGTTACTTGCTGATGTTTGCCGACTTGTGGCAGTTAGAGATCGTCAGCTGCATGCTGGTAGGCAATTTGTGACAGGGACAGGCTGCAAACGGCAGGATTCTGTCTTGTTCTGTGACAGGATTCCTTATTTGTAGAGCTTAGAAGAGACAAAGAGGAGGGGAAGAGACGGTTACCCGCATAGTTCTTGTGAATCTTTTAACCCACAATATGTATAACATAAAATCGATTGCACCTATTGGGAGAAAGATGTTAGGAGTAGAATAATTCTTGTGCAAGTGCTGCTTTTAAGAGGAAAGGGCACAGTTTGAAGTTAATAATATGACTGAATGTTTGATTTTTATTACTAGTTATTATCGGCAGGCACTTTTGGGTTGATGGGGAGAAGGATAAGGTTATGTTTGAAAAGATTCTGTGGCTAATCCCTCTATTTGGAGTGCCAAAATGGGGGGAGAGAAGGTTGTGTTTGAAATTTGAGTCAAAATTCAAAGTGGAGTCAAACTGAAATCTCTTATTCATCTTTGAAGGCAGTTGGTAGGTAAGTGGTACTCGCAAATCTCAGCCCAGTTCCAGGCTAACTTCGAAAAGGGAATGGGGAAAGGAAGAGGAAAAAGTAAATAAATTGGAACAAAAAATAAGGTCTCAGCTGAAGGTTGAAGTGGGAACGAAGGCTGCGAGTAAAGGAGTGAAGAGTAAAGGAGTAAAGGAGTGAAGAGTGAAGAGGGGTAGAGAAGCAATGGTAAGCCCATTTATGCAGATGATCAATTTTCACGAAAAAGGGAATTCATGTCAGATGTCCATTTCCGTATCAAGCACACGTTCGGCAGTTGTAATTTTTTCAAGCGGACTAAAATAAAAAGATTTCTCGTAATCCGAAATACTTTTTGATGGTTTTTGCATAATTTGTTCGCTTTCTATAATAGCTTCGAATTAGCAACGTTGTTAAGGCCTCCAGCTCAATGCGCCCAAGTGCTCGAAGTAGGTGCGTCGTTTTCGCCGGTCACACAGTGCATATGGGACCATATACTGTCGTCGGCTGTTTTTATTGTTTCGCCGTCATCCTCACGATTACTTGTAAGCATTTTGTTTTTCGGAATGTTACGGCGTTGGGTTATTTGTTTAAATTCATCGAGATCTTTCTCTTATTGATAGTAAGAGGACCTTATAGCTTAAACAAGCTAGTAGTTACCTATTACTTTTAACCTGAATAAGTAGAACTGTTGGAAGAACTGTAAGGAAGGTTGAAAGGAATTATGTTTATGAAGTTAGATCAAAGAACGATGACTGTGAGACATTTTACTTGAAGAAACGTTTTCTAGAAATTTGCGAGTTGATAAGTTTTGCATTTACTGTTGCTTGCATGGGAGTTAAAATAAAAGCGGGTAAGAAATGATTAAATATCGAGCAAAAGTTAACGTGTTCTGTAATTTCGCTGTTTAGATTTCTTTTGTTATGTGTTTTGCTTGCGTTTGCAAATGACATCCTTGTACGCTTGTGTAGTATAGTTTAATTGATAATTTCTGTATTGTAACACATCTCGGCCGTTATATACAGCACAGTTAAAGTACTGCTCGTTGTGTAGTGCAAGGCTAGCGTGAAAATATATTCTCTAAAATAAATCGAATTGCATTGCTGCTATGAAGCGGTGCTTAATGTTATTGTTATATAGCTGTAAAATACGGTTCTTCATATTCATCTTCCTAAATGCTAATTATATCTTGTATAAGAGTTCTGTTCTGTTGTTTTGCCTTTAGAGCACTGCAAACTGCTGCTAACTCATCAACGCATCATTGCGTTTCTTTCTTTCTGGTCACAATCTTAGTCATTCATGCGTAGCTGAAACAGCGCTTAGTAATTCAATCGGATACTAGAGCGCTGCCATATTCCGAATTGTTGAAATAAAGGTCCCACTATGTTAAGCAGCGAATTGCTTGTGAATCGTTTAGATAATTGACACTACGACAGGCGAGAGTGAGTCGGTCGGTGGCTGGATAGGACCGCGTATTCGTAGAATTTGGTCATCTCCAGATCATTCTAAACTACTGGTCTCTTATTATTCGGATACAATCAGGTTAGTAAATAAAGCTTCTCTGTTGCTTCTATTTCGTTTGTTCTGTTACTGCTACCATAAATGTTTTCAAAATTTCTCTGTTTTCAAGGGGCTCATTGAACGACCGGATAACGTTTATCAGAAAGGTAGTTTGGTGGATTGTCGGACAATCCAGTTGAGTTTTGGTTGCAGAAAGAGAAAATTTCTTTTTATGCAACGGAACTAAGATGCTAAATTGTCCTTAAGGAAAACTGTGTAAGTTCGTAAAGAAGTCTAATTTGCTCTTTTTTTTCTACTACAGTACAGTTGAAGAACGCAACTTGAAACAGCAATGAATAGTTTGTTAACGAAATGGACTCGTAATCGGCTGGGGAAACTTGCACACTTCAACGCCATCCTCCTACCTTTCCATTCGGAATATCACATAAAAATCTTCTAACTTTTCAACGAGACAATGAATCCAAAATTACTTTTCAGTTTTAGTTTCCAAATTTAGATTAGGGAAGACAGGTCGTCTTCTCTGGCTTGAGTCAGGTTGGCGAATTAGGTTTTTCGAGTATTAAATTAGGGCTTATTCGCATGTAGCTAGAAATGTCATTAGTTCAACGCAAAATTGCCATTCATTTGATTAGATTGTTGTGTGAGCAGAGGTGAGAGTTGGCAGCATGGTTATATTATAAAGTGCCCGACAAACTCGGTCGCATTTTTGCATTTGTGTTCTCGATGCGCTTTCTGTTTAATGAGAAATCGCTCTTCATTGACTTAGTTTTTTGAGTTTAGCTCTCCCCTCTTCCCTCCCTCTCCCTCCCACCCCTCCCCCATGACAACTTTAGGAGCAAAAATTCTGCGAATTTTTCTTGAAACCGTTTTTGAAAGTTTTTTCAGCGTGTTTTTGCATATATTAGTGTAACATATGCTATTTTAGGTTCTTTTTTTTTCATCTCGATGTCTGCTTTAAAACTTCTCGGAATTTTCCCTGAATTTCTCTAGAAAAAGACATGGAACTTTCCTCACCTTTTTTTTCCACAACCATGAACACTGTGCTGAGATTGATTTGAGCGTTTTCGAAGTTTTTTATTTTACTTTTTAGAATGAATTTTCAAGAAAACGACTGCCTAGTTGAGTTATCACTAGCTAGTGTTGCCACTACGGTCTTTCAAATAGAAACTGGTAATATAACGGTATAATGATCATTTCAGAGAATCCTTCAGTGATCGCATTATTCATAGCCGACTGGTTACCTTCCGTTCTACTGACTCCTTGCTCGCTCATTGAAGGAGCTTCTTATGGTGACGCAGCCATTATTAGCTTCTGCCCGAAATTTACAAATGGTTCGCTTCTTTCCGTAGTAAGTCTTTCGAAGGATATAAATTTAACTGTATCGTGTATTGCCGTTTTTTGATGAAGAAATCACGCATACGGTTTAATGTTTCTGATGAGCTCTTTTGTAGATGCGTTTGCGTATATTCTTCTGCGCCCTTCTCCCTCTACTATTTATCTGCTGGAAACTTGGACTTACCGTTTTCTTTTTTTGTATGTTACATTGCATGTCATCTGCAATTGGCCAAATCAGTATATTTGCTATTAAATGTCTACGGACCCGATCTTTTTGTCAGTTTGTTTAATTGGCAGCCGGTCTTTCCTCAGATGTGCACTGTTTGTAACGATGACTTTTTTTTCTTGCTGCAAAATTTGCATTACTTTTGCTTATCGCGAAGGGTTTACCTTTCGTCCATTATTAGCTTCTGCCCAAAATTTAGCATTATCAGTAGCAATTCTGCGATTGAAAAAAGGTTTTGTTTTGTACCGAATATGGAAATGTAGGCAGTTGTAAGAGAAGCTAAATCCACTTACTTACCTCTCCATATACATTTGCTTTTACTTACTTGTTTAGGCAAATAAATAATGCTCATTTATGAATGAAAATTGAGGAATGGAACTAATGAGGTGTTATCTTAGTTTTGTTACGTAGTTATGGGAAGAGCATTTAATATTGTTTTATTGAAGGTATGGACCGCAGGACGTCTACAGTATATACCGTTAGTCTACGGCCACTCGACAAACACTTACGCCGATTCAACACTTTTCCTATCTATGTCATCCGATAGTTTGTCCTCTCCTCGTGAAATGTTATTCGAACAGCGGTTACCGCAAGAACAGGGATCAACGAGGAAAGGTAATGAGCTTTCGATGCGTCAGGTTGGAGTTGATGAAGCTAATGAGGAGATTCAGCTGTTTTCGACTTCTACACTCTTTGATCAACTGTTGTTGAACTGTTCTGAGGGAGGCAAACAAAATGTTACCTCGATAGCTTAAAACGAAACGGGAGGCTGTAACAAGCCGTACAGCCATGTAAAGAGTGAACGCTATGATTCGTTGACTGTCGTGCGAAAGGGTACTGCATGTTATGCTTTGTCCAACTTAAGGTGTTTAAAATTTTTTGAAGGCTTACACTGGGATGTTATTTTTTAAGCGGATTTTGCTTTCTTCATATTAAACAAAATAGTGGGTCTTTGAGGCGAGGGAGGGGCGATCTTTGAGTTTTTTTCGTTTGGTGCGGAATATCTCAAGTTATCTGTAGATGGAGTAATTTTTTGTGTTACATGTTGGATTTTTACATTTCGTTCATTATGCATTGTTTTTCCTCTACTGAACGCCACTGTATGGAATATTTTATTCGACTAAAAGTTTAGTTTGGAATTTTTCTGGCGAAATTTTTATCGCAATTTTTCGCGTTAAATTTCGTTACTGAGCGATTGTTTAGGGAAGACTGATACACATTTGTCTTTTTGGTGGTGAAACGAGAAAATCTTTGATGTTAAAAAAAATATTTTGGTGTGAACATCGGAAAAAGAGCATTTTTATAACTTCGCGGAGGGACCCGAAAATTTTTCTCAAACTGGAAAGTTGGCGTAAGTTCCCAAGGTTTAGATTATTTAGATTTTTTAAATTGGGCCAAGATTTTTAGAACAATCGTAATCGTTCGCCAATTTATTTCATCCGTCCAAGTTCTTTTGCGTTTCATGCGAACCGCCCTCAGTAAATACCAGCGAGTAAGCATTAAGGGTTTTCTGGCCCACTCAACTGGACTGAACCGTAAAATTGTGCGTTTCCTCATTCCTTACTGTTGTCGTTGTTTTCAGGGAGTTGGCCTTACTTTTGCATTGCTTCCCGCGTACTTTGTTTCACCTCATGTGTATTTTATTGTATTGTCAAACGGAGGTAGTTGTGCTCTATGTATGTAATTTCCAGCAATAAGGCTAATGTCGTGCATGAACGTTGACGACTGAATGGTGTTGCTGTTCCGCTGAAGCAGCCCATGATATATACTTTGGTCCCGCAAAAAAAAGACTACAGTGTGGGATGCAGAGAGGGATAAGTGGTTGTGCGGCCACATAAAAGCTCTTATGAACAGCACTGTTCGGTAAACTTGGCGCTGTCTTCTTTACACGGCATTCGTTGACACGTTGCTTACAGCGGACGCATAATCTTTGATGTTAAAAAAAATATTTTGGTGTGAACATCGGAAAAAGAGCATTTTTATAACTTCGCGGAGGGACCCGAAAATTTTTCTCAAACTGGAAAGTTGGCGTAAGTTCCCAAGGTTTAGATTATTTAGATTTTTTAAATTGGGCCAAGATTTTTAGAACAATCGTAATCGTTCGCCAATTTATTTCATCCGTCCAAGTTCTTTTGCGTTTCATGCGAACCGCCCTCAGTAAATACCAGCGAGTAAGCATTAAGGGTTTTCTGGCCCACTCAACTGGACTGAACCGTAAAATTGTGCGTATCCTCATTCCTTACTGTTGTCGTTGTTTTCAGGGAGTTGGCCTTACTTTTGCATTGCTTCCCGCGTACTTTGTTTCACCTCATGTGTATTTTATTGTATTGTCAAACGGAGGTAGTTGTGCTCTATGTATGTAATTTCCAGCAATAAGGCTAATGTCGTGCATGAA
This sequence comes from Toxocara canis, assembly GCA_000803305.1. Lineage (NCBI taxonomy): Eukaryota > Metazoa > Nematoda > Chromadorea > Rhabditida > Toxocaridae > Toxocara > Toxocara canis. The sequence continues at coordinate 278,484 of JPKZ01001951.1, read as the reverse complement.
CGTTGACGACTGAATGGTGTTGCTGTTCCGCTGAAGCAGCCCATGATATATGCTGTTCCGCTGAAGCAGCCCATGATATATACTTTGGTCCCGCAAAAAAAAAGACTACAGTGTGGGGTGCAGAGAGGGATAAGTGGTTGTGCGGCCACATAAAAGCTCTTATGAACAGCACTGTTCGGTAAACTTGGCGCTGTCTTCTTTACACGGCATTCGTTGACACGTTGCTTACAGCGGACGCATCCCACAACGCCACTGAAAAAGTTTGATGGGTCGAGCACTTCTTTTACATCGATATTCAAGTGTGCTCTTTGTATGTAAAAGCCGAAAATGTCGCCATATAAAGACATCACGGCCAATTTGCCAGCCATCTTTGATCCGGTCACTTTTATGTGGCCCAACCGGGCGTATCTCTCCTCTCTCTCCCGCACCCGAACACATACACACACATCTACATAATCTCTTAGGAAAGAAGGAGCCAAGATTTGAATTGACACCGTTAAGTAATGGTTTCCAATCGCACATGATTTCCTTCCGTGTATTTTAGGGTATATGACCGCAGTTGTTGGGAAGAGGAGAAATGGACAGGATTGTTTGGTGGTTGTGTGGCAGCGGTTTGGTCACCGGATTGTAGCTGCCTGCTCTTTTCGAATCACGATCGTCCGTCTATATATTCTATTCGTTTCGCAAATCGCATCGAGCAGAACGCCGATAAACAGCATATTTTGTGGGTCGTTCATAACTTTGTTTTGCTAATAATTTTCATATCTGCATATATCTCAGCATTGAGCCTATTTGCTTTTATAATGACCGCCCACAGCACTTGAGTGTTTAACGTTGGTGAAGCTGTCTGTGTCTTGGCCATCACGGTGATGCTCGACTGTGTTCGAACCTTCTCGTAACTAGTGAAGTTTGGCTTATTAATTGCAGCATTTCCCACTACATGAATTATTTACGCCAAACTGATGTAAAAGTTAAGTCCAGCTAATTTAAATCCTCAGTTAATGAAAACGTTAACTTTTGTGTTGTCGATCAGTTTTTGCTTATATGCCATTTTATACTCCATTGTTGCACTCATTGAGCGTGTGCTTCGTTGATATACTGAGAATACTATTTGCTAGGGAATGAATCCTCCAAAATGAATATACGTTTGAATCGTTCCCCCCCCCCCCCCCCCCCCTCCCGCGCTGTTCCCTCTGTTGATCTTTTAACTATGCTTTCATATCCCAACTTTCCAATAAACCATCACACGATGAGTAACGCATTGAACGTTCATTACCAATCAATAGATTAAAAAGACAAAAGAAACATAAGATCGCATATGATTAAAACGTTCGGAGTGACCAGTGATAGCACTCAAATATTGAGCACCACAATCAATAGCAACGATTCAACCGTCAAACGGAAGATTAATTTGCATAGTCGCGAACTAGCGGCACCTAGAATGCGAAAACGATTCTAAATTTCTTAGCGGTGGTTGCGCTTTAGGATGGTTAACTGATCATCAGATAGGCGAGGCGCAGCGATGAGCGGCTCAGGAAGAAATGAGCAACCCCAATTCCATTATGAACTCAGGAACATTGCTTTCAGTTGTATATAGAGCTGAGTCGGAAAGGACTTGAACTCAGGGTCGACACTTGAACTCCAACTTCGGCTTCCGAAGCCGCCTGTCGTTGGGCCAGTGAAAGGAAAATTGGGACGAACATCGTTCAGCATCCGCACCATGCGCCCGCTCAGTCAGTTAACCTAACGAACGAACAGTGGAAGAGAATGGAAAGAGCAGTTTTGGCCTAGCCGGGGAAGAAAAAGGCCGAACAGGACCGTTCATTTATGACCGTTAACAGGTCATTTTGAAGCTGCTACTTCCGGAGATCCTGGCAATTCAAAGGTCTCCCCCAGTTTGCACACTACAGTGACCACACACCCTCAATTTCCCCATCTCTTTTCGCTAAACCCCTTGGTATGAACTTCCCTACACTCCGCTAATCTCCCGATAGGCCGAATTCGTAAGATAATCTAGAAGCGAACATAAGAAGGCTGAAACAGGAAGTCTGGAAGCAAATATGAGAAGGCTGGAATAGCAAGCGAGTGGAGAATGTGACCAAACGCTGAGACATGGTGTAAGCCGGTACAACAGTAAATCAATCCTTTCACAAGCGAATCATTCTGGAATGAATAAGATACGGCAATCGACAGCCAAACTGCAAAAAAAGAAAGGAGAAAAAGACGCAAAAGCAAAGATATGCATTTCAGAAAAGAGTAGCACTCTGAAGGGGAATAATTTCGGGAAGGGAAGGCAGAACTCTGCGGTCGATATAAAGAAGCGCCGTCACGTGAATTCTGAAGTTTAAAAAACTGAGAACATCTTTTTTTTTTGCTTGGCGAGGTTAGTAAAGGTAGTAATGACTAATATATTGGTGATACAAACGTATGGGTTCAGTGAGGCTGTTGAAAAGCACAGATTTCCGACTGATCAATTGTTAATTAGTATGTAGAAGTAGCCAAGTGAAAATCCTTACTTGACATCAAACAGAAATAGTATATGCAGAAGAGGACATAAGAGCTGTTGGGTCAAACACCTATATTAATTAATATAAGACATCAAACACCTCTATTAATATAAGGTGTCAGACACCTAGATTAATATAAGATAGCTGATAACAGAAGATCTGTTAACAGAGGGATGAAGAATTTCACAGAAACAATGAAAATAAGGTGGAGAATAATTTTTGATGAGGACACTATTTGATGGTAGTGGTGGCGTAACACACGTTGAATTTTGATTCTTCACTAAGATCCGTTTGATGAAATTGTCCGTATAAAACTAAGAGGGTAGCAGTATACTTTAAAGAGCGGAAATCGTTTAGATGTATCGGGTATTAGAACAAAAAGCGATCGGCAGCAGTTGCTGAGAAGATAAAATCGCTCTGTAAAGAAATGTTATCTAGACGCAGTTACGGAGCGGACACTCCAATAGAAGTGTTTAATTTATCGGAAGGGAGCTGTGAGGAAGAGGGAGAAGAAAGAATGCGTGTAGTTGGAGGACGTGTACATGACATGCAGTTGTCGGCGGATGGAAAACGCCTCGCTGTTGCATTCAAAGGTTAGTTACGATCCGTGTACCGTATCGCCATGAACAGAAGCCCTGACGCTTTTCGTAATGCACGGATGGGCTTGTATTTCAGACAGGATTCTGTTTTCGTGGCTTGGGGAAAGGGAAGGCTTTGTAATATGTCCTGCAAACGCTCTCTTGTTTTGTCAGGCCGGTATGTACTTTAACACTAACATTTGATGGGGATATTGTTTCGCACTTAACAAAGAAAATTTTGAACTCAAGGAAGAGTTGTTTCAAAGGGAGGTATCCATTCAAGTGGATATTCACTTTAAAAGGTGAATTTTTGAAATAATGTCCGATTAGCACTTGTCAAGGGAAATAGAACATGACAACTTTAGGAGCAAAAATTCTGCGAATTTTTCTTGAAACCGTTTTTGAAAGTTTTTTCAGCGTGTTTTTGCATATATTAGTGTAACATATGCTATTTTAGGTTCTTTTTTTTTCATCTCGATGTCTGCTTTAAAACTTCTCGGAATTTTCCCTGAATTTCTCTAGAAAAAGACATGGAACTTTCCTCACCTTTTTTTTCCACAACCATGAACACTGTGCTGAGATTGATAGGCTGGAATAGCAAGCGAGTGGAGAATGTGACCAAACGCTGAGACATGGTGTAAGCCGGTACAACAGTAAATCAATCCTTTCACAAGCGAATCATTCTGGAATGAATAAGATACGGCAATCGACAGCCAAACTGCAAAAAAAGAAAGGAGAAAAAGACGCAAAAGCAAAGATATGCATTTCAGAAAAGAGTAGCACTCTGAAGGGGAAGAATTTCGGGAAGGGAAGGCAGAACTCTGCGGTCGATATAAAGAAGCACCGTCACGTGAATTCTGAAGTTTAAAAAACTGAGAACATCCCCAAAGGAAGGCTCCTCGTCAGCGCAATCATTCGGTACCAGATAAGGCAAATTTTGATAAAAATAACGTAAAATTCGTCTTGAATAGTTGAACAGTTCACAAATTGTCTTTAACACTTTAAGAGAGACTCATATGCACTCTCATGTCTCTATCCGGCAATGGGTCTTCCCCAAAATGACGCAAAATTCCAGCAACTAAAGTGGGGATGGGAAATCTCCAAAATCTCATCGATCGCCAAACAACAATACTATGGTCAAGCACAGATCTACGATAGAGAGCACGATCCGAACAACAGTGCATAGAACTAAGGCTTTGTACTTATTAATGACTTTTTCGTTAAGATCTGCGCTCAACAAATTGTCTCGATTTGAAAAGAAAAGAAAATCCTACAATGGTATCAATAAGTTCCACATATGAATTCCGAAAGCATCATATTGCTTAATGTTTGGGGGGTCAAACCAACAGTAAAACCTGTTATCGAGAAAACCTTTGAATGAACACTATCATGCATATTTTTCCATCCTCCCAACAACATAGACAGCTCTAATACACGATCAAGCCAACAGTAAAAAACACAAACGAAATCCATAATCCCAATTATTTTGTTTAGTATGCGCCGCGGTCAAATCAAAAACACGTTCCCGTTCCTGTCGGCATCATAAACTCATAAAAATAAGTCGTCATTTGAAAAAAAAAAGTATGACTGGATGGAACAAGAGGAAGATAAAGAGCCGCACCTACATCACACTAAACGAAGCTTTGCGGGTGGTGACAGCAATGGCAACAATCTAAATTTGAGCCAATTCAAACACATACAATAAAGCAGTGCGGAGAGACGATAAGCTATTGCCTGTATTGTTACTACAAAAACAAACTGTACATTGCTCAGCCTTCAGAACTATTCCAACGTCACCCAAAATGCACACCATAACTTGGAAATAACACTCGAAAACTATATCGACAGCCCATAGGCGGGCTTCAGCAATCGCCAAGACCACCAGAACGTAAAATCCAGTGATCGTCAAATTTCCTCTCAATTTAAGCCCTTTCTCAATTGAAACTGTACAGCGATCTGACAGGAAATTAGAGGATGCCAAACTTGAAAGAAAAACCAGGAAACTGCGCTTCCCACATCAATTCTGATATAAGCGCTTCCTTGCAAAGAAGCCCCCTATTTCGATTTTCATTTTCTGTACAAATCTTATGCACGGCCATCAAAGATAATGGCACTGTAAGACAATAAAGTCATAATGACAACTATTCAAATTAGGTTTACCTCAACAATATCTCCGCCAAAATGACAGTCGCTCTTGTTGGAAACACTTTTGTCGTATCGTATCTAATAGCTACTATAAACACTGCAAGCTTGAAGGGCCAACGGCTACACTGCAGTCTGTAAGCTGCAGATTTATTCTTTTAAGGTAACTCACTCCAACTGCTTCCATCCTGCGAAGTGCTGGTATAGGTAATATAACGATCTAATACAGCGCGGCAGTAGCTCAGTGGTAGAGCCCCCGTTTCGCGTGCGGGGAGACCTGGGTTCGATTCTCGGCTGCTTTCCACCATACCACTGACAGCCGAGACAGGGGTTAACAATAGGCTAAAAAAGGCAAAGGGATAAAAGCCAAAGGGTGGCTGTGCTCGGCGTGCGACTGCCTCAGTAACATCGAGACGTCGCACTGAAGGCCCGAGAGGAAACGTGCTAAACGTGCTAACAATCTAATGCTCGACTTATGAAAAACAATTTCAACGTGAACGGAAAGAATGAAAAAGTAAGACTGCAGAGGCGAGAAGCAGCATCCAAAAATGGTTTCCAAAAAACAACAATGGCTTTTATCTTTTATTCGACTAAGCATATATGATTTCACCTGTTCGCAAAAAAGGTGTCGCGAATCGATGGAGATGAAAGCTGAGATCGAGGCCGGAAATTAGAGGCAGGGGAACAGATGTTAAGCCTATTTATGGCATGGAATAGAGGTGATAGGGGAACTCGAAAGTAAAACATGGCAAAATATTTGAATTGCGAAATGCGTCAATACCAGGAAGACACGATTTTGGGAAGGGCGCTCCGTAAAAGTAATAGTACGTCTCAATCGCTAGCTCGGTTTCGAACACGTTTATTTCACAAGTTACTTCGCTTCGTTTAAAAAGGTGACATCAATAATTTTCGAACCGAATATCTGACCCACGTAAAATACGAAATAAATTTACTTTGCAGTTTCTCGCCCCTCTCCCTTCCACCCCCCTACCCCCCCCCCCCCCCCACCATCACCACTAACGAAAAATAAAGTAACATATATCAGTTCGACTCACCTCAAAATAAACGTGCGCTGTTTTGTAACACTGTTCTATACTCTTCGGAAACCAAGGCCTATTTGATTTTTCACTCGTAGTCATCATTTTCGCAACAGACGTAAACACAAATTACTTTAACAAGTATATGCTTTTCTGCCCTAACTGTGCTACAATACAACTTGAAAATGGCCGACGTAATCGAAGCAGTTCGAGTGCCACTCACAACCACATCGACAATTTCTTTCCCTTCACTCAACCAACAAATCTTCACTCAGCTTATCATTATGTTGTCCCTATCGAAATAAAGCATCAGCCTTCGTCAAAGGTTAAAAATAATAAAATGGTTTGTCACTTATGTGCAAATCAGTTCTAATCCAAAAATTTAAATAAATCATTTTCGCAATTCGCCACCCCGCACGCCAAACATGATACTAAATTATGGAGACGAAATTGGTAGGATATGGAACAAAAACAAAACAATTACAATGGTCTCGAAAGAGAGAGCAAGAGAAAAAGGAGAAGGGGCGTCGCGTAGGTCAGATCGTTCCAAGACCTACTTCGTCTGTACCCTCTTTATCAATCGTCCACCCACTCTTCTTCGTCAACACCCTGCAAACTATCGTTCCCTTTGACTGGCGGCAAATGTTGCTTTTCAGGAAATTCAATAAAGCTGTGGAAATAGAATGACGTGTGAAAATTTCTTAAATATTCCACGTTTCCAAGAACAAATACCAATAAAAACAATAAAAAATAGCAAAGTTCGCGAAATGTAAGAATCCAATAAAACGAGGGGAGAACACAAGTGGTAGTTAACAAAATTAGCTGTCGCATAAATCGAGCAAGTAGATGGACGTGGACTATGATAGAAAGAAGAAGGCAATACTCGCGACATATGGCACCATTTATCACTTACAGTCGCTACTAATTTCAAAAGTTTCAGTCAACAACTGACTCGGTTTATTTAAGCCTTTGCATGTCAGGATTGTTTGTGCCAAACGTGAACTCAAAGAGATAAAGAGCAAGTTGCCTTTTTCGGGGCTTGATGAATGTCGGAAGCACATAGCATCAATAAAGAAAAATATGGTCATACCTGCATCCTGTCTTGCTCCAAAGTGAGATCAACGCCAATTCTGTTCGACCAGCTCATTTCTACCTGAAATATTATATCTCAGTTATTCAACATGTATACAACTTTCACTTGTTAGAAAGCTGTAACTCATTAGGTGAAAAGCTATGTTTGATTTTCAGAAATCTTACTTGCTAAGCTTGGTTACTAATCCATACAAAATATAAATAAATGAAACTCTCCGCTCCCTTCATCCCTGTTCTTTAGATTTGGAGAAATTCCTGGACTATCATCGGCTCTATAATGTGGCTCAATCTCAGATTTTACAAGTACAGCAAACTTCGCAAAAAATCAGAAACGGCCCAAACACGAGGAAGAGACTACGGAACCTCCCTTCGCCTCTGTTTAATATGTAACGAGTTCAGAGACCAAGAAGAAAGGATTGTGCACAATTTCGTAACGTTATCTTTTCCATTACGTATGCCATCTCCATACCCGTAAGCCAATAAATTTATGGTCTCAAAGAGAGATGCCGATAAAGAGAAAGCTCTAAGAAGGATCTATGAGTACAACAAAATCAAACCCATCATCTCACCCCAGTGGTGTCTGACTTTATAAGCGCAGGCGGACATTCTTTCTCCCCGTCACGGGGTTAATTATTCCACAACTATCGTAACGCTGAAAATATGACAGTATATAACCAACGAGTTTCCGGTCTTCTCGGGCCGCAGCTCTGAGTGCCTCAGTTCGACAATCACCTATTGTTTGAGTATGAGCAGGTGGTGGCGGTGCTGTCTCTCTGCGTTGCTCCTCTTGCTCGCTTTGCATCAAACTCCGCCTTACAGGTGGCACAGGCGAAGAAATATCTGCAACTTATGCACATCGTCTCGTCTCAGTGATGCTAACAATCTGTTCAAAACTAATTAATCATCCAATTTTGAGTGTTCCTCTACATTGCTGTCCGAGGCCACCTATGTGAGGACCCTCTACTGCTTACATCTAAAACTTACCCAAAACGTACAATCTATTCAGCCACACAGACTGCTGGGAAGATGACATTTCATTTCTTTTCAACAACGACACAGAAAACCCCAAAACCTACTAGAGTGCCATAATTTCCTGAAATTTAAAAACGACCTTACAGAACTTTACAAAGATCACATCACAAACAAATACTAGCGCTTACAAATATACTTCATATGAGACTTTGCAGAGGTACTTTGCCAATCGACTAGTGCAAACCAGTTCCAACCATTCACAGTTACGCATAAAAACATGTAACAAAGCTGAGTCGAAAAGCTCACATTGCTTCATCCCCTCAGGACAAAGATCGAGAAAGAGTGGAGGCTGATTATGCCCGGCGAACCAATCAGACGCAGACATCACCGGTATCCAGGTGGCCAACGCTCGTGGAAAGAGATCACTTTGGAAAAGATCTTTCTGAAACGTCTTCCAGCTAGCCTTTGTTGTATAGGTCAGTTTGCACAATCTTTTAAATTACACCGCAAAACGCCACCCCAGTAGACGAAGGAGAAAAATTACAAACTTCATAAAAGGAACCCTGAACATGAATAAATAAAAAACATCGAATAATGAAAAAAACACGCAAGAATACCTTGACACGCGGAACGCGAAAAGAAATCCTTTCGAGGGATTTTTCGGTTAATCGCCAACCACGTTGGAATTCAACGGCACGCACATCGCATACAATTTTGTGATGTAAAGAGATCGCTTGATGACCATTCGGAAACGAGGCGGGAGCCATTGGCATTAAAAATGGCGACGCATGAGATACCTTCAACCTCATTTGGTTGGCTCCGAGTGGAAAAAAAAACGAAAGGCACAAGGAAGGATGAGTCCTGCATTCATAGGTCACTCAACAATAAAGTGAGCAATACAAGAAGGTAAACGTAAGAGAATCAAGAGAATCACGCATATATGTCGGTCAAGGATTGCGCCCTCTACCGTTGACTCGTTAACTCGAAATGAAAAGAACCCTTATTTTAACATAGCTTAGAAGCGAATTTCATAATTCACCAAACTGAAAACAGGCTTGCCTATATCATCAAAGACTATAATACGTTTTCGTCCTAGTCCCTACCAACTTAGCCGGACTCTTTGATCGAACAACGTTGAGTAAAACTGAAATGACGACAGTTAATAAGTTCAGCCATTCTCACCCTCACATACACCTAAGCATTAAGGCGTAACTCATAAGCGTCTCATTGGTCCATCATCACTGCTTGACAAAGCCCTAATCTAGAAAATTGCAACAAAATAATTTGTTCCACTAAAATGCCAACTCGATAATGGCTATTGAACCCAAAGGCGGTCTGCCGGGATGTTGGCGATTATAACGCGCAATAAACAGATCCAGATCCAGATCCAGTAATCTGTAAGCAGGATGGTATAGCATCAATGAAACTAACATCTGAATAACATTCTCAGTAACTTTACTCCACATTTTGACCAGCAAGTAATGAAGCGACAGTTCGACGAGTAGTAAAAAACGATCTACTGAGAACATTACAGACCTCAAACATTGTAATTGTGCGATCGCCTTTGCCTGTAAGGAATAATACTGACGAATCGAAATCATAATAGGGCACAAGAGGTTGTGAAGACGTATCCACCGTATGCGTGTGTATTGTCTCCAGTGTTTCGCTATCCAACAAAGTGACCACTCGAGCCGAACTTCTGAAAATATATCATCTATTTCAGTAAAATAATTAAACGACCCATCTTAAATATTCATTGATAGCAACGCTAATCAAGCAAAATAAATGCGCTGATAAGGCTATGTCTTACTTACACGAATCTCTGTACTGCATATAGGTAAAAAAAGCTTAGTCAACATTTCAACTAGAAGCAAGTCATTATTCGTTTTCCTGACAGAAAACATTCAACGGTGTGGTTTTGCGCTAAACTCGTCCATACAAAACGTCGCCTTGTCGATATTCGTGTGCCTCATATAACGGCGTCCATTCCTAAGTGGATTTACTAAAGATAGTAAAGGATACCTCATTTAGTGGATAGTAAAGATGGTAATGGACATCTCATATAGAGGGGTCCATTATAAAGGAACATTATATAAAGCCCAAAAATGCAACAGCAAACACTTTCAGGAACTAACACTCCAATGTATTCTAATGTAGCATTTCTAAAGCCTGTTCAGAATAAGGACTTCATAGAAAGACATAAATCCTCAAACAGTATGAAAAAAAAGCAACGAGTTTTCCGAAACCACCAGAAAAAGTGGAAAATATATGTAGAAAAAATTTTTCCGCCTTTTCCACATTGTGAGAAAAGAAAGGAAGTCTCATTCGCCGTCCCTCCCCCCTCCCCCCCGTTCACAGGGATCTAATCGATGCTGCACATGTACGGGTCCAAGAAAACTGAAAAGTTGCGATAGTGCCAAAAAACAAAGCAATTACCTTGTAAAATGGACAAGCACGATCAGGGTGTCACGGCATGCAAAAAGGATGCGCGCTGCACGCGGTGATTCCAGGACCTGCTTTCGCTGCAACAAACAGACTGCTTGCCCGATGTTTTTTTTTTTCATGGGGACAAACTCAGGAAAATCTTCAATTCAAGTTTTGCTTGGTGAGATGCGCCCCAACTTTATTTTCAAAAATTATTTTTGCCCATTTTTGACCTTCAAATATGATAAAACCTTCACCTTGAAATTTCTGCAAATGTGCACTTGCTAAGAAGACGTTACACAAATTTGGATTCTTCCGCAATATTCAAATTCGTCCCACCTTTCATCGCTTTCAGTTTCTTACCATATCTAACGAAAGAGTCCGTGCTTGGGTCCGAACTTAGGATTACGATTCAATTGTGAACGAAGGGGTTCTCGAATGAATTATGAACGTGCTTCGCATGATATTAAAATGCTGTGAAACCGTCAGTTTTTTATTGGAGAAACTCTCAAAGTGTTTCTTGTCTATGAATATCTGGTTACTGAAACCGAAAAATTTAAACCAAGAAAACAAGGTTATTTCTTTTAGCTTATAAAAGAATTTTCGAAAATTCCAAATAAAATATTTGAAACTAACATTGATAAGCGCATTTTCGCTGTCGCCGCACTGTGGTTCATAAACACTAAGCGTAAGGTCTCTGCCGACCGATGCAAGTTTACGTCCATCAGAACTCCAAGCTATCGCCAAACTGGAATCTCTGCCATGCGGGTTGGTACTCCATTCACATTTGTTACTCTCCAGGTTCCACACGCTCAGCCAATGATCCTGTGCAGCTACCGCCATCACATCTAACGCACATGGGTTATACCTGCAAATTTCTAGCGGCATTTTCGTCTGTCCTAATTTACTTCGCTTACTATTCCCTTTCCTTATAGACTCAAATGCGTTCATCCCTCTCTCTTCAAATTAGGTCCCCTACTCTGGCAAGCTGAGTGATATAAGCTCCAAGGGATTCTAATAAGTTTCAGACCGCGAGATCGGCGGTTCATTATCTCCGCAGCGATTGCAATTTAAAGATAAGATTAAACAAATATCTTTCAACTGTAATTACAACAAATTAATTAATAATCCCTGATGATTTCTAAGAACTAACAATATGAGAGCTTAAAGGATAGGAGCAGTCGAACCCAAGAGTGATCTTCATAAAGAATGTTCGGCTCCCTCAGATCCCCCGAATTGAAATTCTTGATCGTTCCTCTGCCCGATGTGATCCCTTACACTCTGTATACACTTAATGTTGGAACAATGATCCATCCTGCTTGCTTGCTCCTGGTCCTCTCCAACTTCTTAAAACACAATTATCCGCTAGCCACTTCTAAAGTATGCCTTGCGGCTTCTTTTGCTAATAAGGATTTGAACATTATTTGGCGTGCAATTTGCTGAACTCTTAAATTCTCGTTCCAACCATGTCAAAGACTTCCACCTGAGCTCATAATTACACACTTGTCTAACAGAGCACCGCGCACTGCGAAAAGGTTATTAACAAAAGTAAACTGCGACAAAAAAACACCTGAAACTCGTTTGCAACCTGCGTTTAGCCCTTCACGCTAATTTACCCTAATACGTTTCCTGAACACAACATTCCGTCTTTAACTCCCTGCAAACTTTTGAGGAGACAAATTTTCGTTCAGGAGTAACCTTCCGATTTCCATAAAGTGGGCTTCTAACCGAACGAATACGGTATATTTCACTCTCTTTCTTGTATTTTTCACCGACTACAAGCACATGAACCCGTTGCTTAATACGATTTTAAAAAATCAATCCACCCCCTAAGAAAAAAGCCTCACCGAATACTTATAATCTTATCATGCGATACTTTATAGACCGCACTTGGCTCCAACTGAGACAACGGTCTGTCGGTATCTTCTATTGTCCAAACATTAACGGTGCCACTGTCGAGTCCACATGCTAGACGTGATTCATCGAAAGGATTCCAAATAAGATCGGTTAGCAGTGTATGATTTTGTACGCCATCGATCACGCCGTCTGGCAACTTACAAACCTCGGATAACTGCAAGCAATGTGTCTCGTTGACATGCTATCAATTCCGATCGAACCGATACAATGCTGTATGTAATTAAGGTGCATAGTTCAGGTGAACCTAGTCTGTCTAAGGAGGCAAATATATGATGGCAGAGTAGAAAAATCTGGAACTAACGGCACAACAGTTAGCTGGAGCACTGCTGCACTTTTTGAACCTCTGGAAGTGATGTTTTACACTTCCCAAAAAAACTTCCAATTTAGGGAGCAAGAAAAAGAAAAGTTAAGAGGCACTGAGGCCAATATGTCTCCGCTGCGAAAGAAGACGGTTTCTACTGTTCAGTGGAAGACGATTTATACGGTAACAAAAGGAATGATGAACTGGTGAAAACCCTCACACGAACGATGCTGACGATTCCAGCATAACCCGAAAGCGGGATGGCTGCGTACTTCGACGATACACAAAAAGCGTTACTTTCGGTTGGCATTCGTGTGTTAACAGAGCGAACGTTTGTGAATGTGCCGTGCTGTCCACCAGGTACTGTTTCCACGTGTCGATACTTTGACGTCACTCCAACTATCGACCTAACTCTCGACAGACGTGATCCTGTCCTATTTATATCTGCAATATGCAAGGCCTATCGAACAACACTATTGTAATATCACAAGCAGATATAATTCTATCTTGTTATTCACAGAAATTCACGTTGTATGTTGAAAATATTTTTCTTTGTGCGATCGAAATTTATGTAACAAACTGGTTGCAACGACATAAAATCACAGCCGCTTGTCTTTGTAGCAAAAACACAGTTTTGATATTTCTATATAACGTGGGTAGCAATAAAGCGAGAACTTTGCAAATGTAACTCGGTTATGGTTATTCATAATGCTACCTGTTCCGTTATAGTTCATGACAATTCATAAAAATGCTGTCATACCTATATATTTGCCGTTCGAATGCAACCTACATTAGTTTTTAAAAATCGTCTCTTGTGTAATGGACAGCCTACAGCAAACTTTGCCATGTTTTTTCGCAAGGCTGCTAATTAACCGATATGCAAAAACACAGAAAGTCAATATCGCCGTAGATGCGACATAAATCTCAGCGCACTCCTAAGCAAAACGAAGAATCGCAGAACCAATTTAATGCAGTCCAGCTGATCGGACAAGTATCTGGGCTGCAGCTCCCGCTAAGTCATATTGATCACCAATGCGACGAAACGAAGCGATCTGCTACGAAGGATTGCCAAAAGCAAAAGCACGGAAGAAGCGAATCATGACATCTCGATGCGAGGAAAAAATGGGGTAAGTGGTTCCTCGCCAAAAAATGGCCTACGGTTCCCCAGCGGGCTAAAAAAATTCAATTCCAACAACGATAAGCATGCGGCACGTTTTCATTAATGAATCACTTTCACAATGCATACCTCTGTTGGCGTCTTCGCTGACAGGACGGAATCGCACAGGCTCCTCTGGAGTTGGTTCGGGTTTTGTTTCGACAACTGGTTTATCTATTATGATCGTCTCCTCCACCATCTGCAAAATTCGCCTCTAAACTAATCATCGAAAATAAGACATGCACGAAACATTGCTAAGTAAATTATTCATCGTTAAATCATCCAACAACGGGAAGTCTTTCGAAATACTGAAAATAACACAAAACGACCACGGCTTAAAATGAGACAATACATTTTAAATTAATGCTTTTCTTCTACGGTTGCAGATGTAGGTAGGATTAGCAAATAGGCTTATTGAGCGCAAAGCTGTGTAACGCTCACTGACGCAACAGTTACGTGAGAAAAACCAATAGGTAGAGATACGGCGATAGCGTGCGGCAATGGCATAATGGAAAGTTTCTGTCGAGAAAAGATTCAAGTTTGGATAACGACTGTCTGTTGTACAACTCTTTTCTTAAACAACCTTTGATTTCTTTTCATATGAATTTCGAGGCAACTGCACAGATCCATCAACGATCGAACCACAGCCTCCTTTACGACCTCTCATTACGCGGCAATAACTAATCATCGCTCCGACGTCACTCCTTCACTACAGTTAAATGAAATTTCATTTAAAAAAACCAACTTGTCGTTCGGGTGGTTCAGGTGATGACGAGGGTAAATTAGCATTCCCATTGCTGTTTGCATGTTCTTCAGCAGTGGTTGCTTTCTCCACAGAATCGTCTCGGGCGGTTTCCACAGATACTTTTCGCTCAATGTTTGCGTTCACTTCATGTTGTTGTGGCCGACGATTCACCTTGACCGTTGCGATCAATTCACCCTTACGTGACGGATCAAGACTTACTCGCATTGGCTGCAAGTTATCGCATCAATTCAACCATGGCAGTGACTACCAAAAAAAGTTGCATTCTTAGGTGCCTTTATTTCTCAGTTTGCCGCAATTTTCCTTGGTTTCATATTTAGTCCTTGCCATCCTTTCGTTCGAATGTCACATTTTCTATGCCGACTCAAAGTGCTACAACTTGGTTAGCCATCGAAAGAATCAGCTACAACAATGGTCTCGGCACGTAGCCCATTTGGTTATTAGACAGCTACTGTCCTTCACCTAATTGAGCATAATTACAGAAAACTTCTCTCTCTCTCTCCCATCATCATTCAATCTATCAAAGCGAAAATAAAGCTGTAAGAAGCGAAGCACCTGTAAATCTGATCCATTTAGCCATTCTGCCGAATCGCAACCCGGAAATGGTCCCACTGTTTCGGGAAACAAATCCGCATGGAAATCACGGTAACTCTAAATTAACGATTGATTAACGAATGCAAAATAATCAAACCATTGCACTTCTTAGAAACAATAAAAACAACAGATATATCTACAACACCGATGAACAGCAGAATAGGACGGTACGAAACGCTCATGGTAAAATTTGTAATAACTGTGTGATCTGTGAGGCAACAAAAATGTTACCAACAAAAATTACACGAGATTCCACTTCCGCGACATTTTAGACTCTACACTCATTACAAAAAAGATTAAGCAATAAATGATAATAAAAAGCGAACCCTCCGCGGCACGATGCATGAAACAGGATTAATACAATTTTTGGCCAGTTGATAGAAGCGTACCACTTCGCCATTCATCACGTCCAATCGCAGCTTGCTGCCCAAACATGCACCCACACACTGGTCGTGCATTACATATTCAAAAACTGCAATTCATTAGAGTCATTAATATTTGTGACGAAACATTAGTTAAAAATTTGTCAGCACGATAACCGAAAATTTTTCGACACAAAAAAAGGAAAACGAACAACGAATAACGCTGGACAATTTAACAATTTGTTACTCAGATGAGCTAATATCTGAACAAAGTACAAAAAAGCAAGATAACTTGATAAGTTCAGAATGTCTTCAAACAAGAAAATAATTCCTGTTCAAAATGATCGCCTGGAAGCCGAGTAAGCTAAGGATCTGTGCAGAAAAAAGATTGCAAATTACGTTTCTCGCAGATCAGCCGACGTTAAACGCAAAAATATGTTAAAATTGCGTAACAAAGTATTTGCATTTCGAATACAAGCAGTCTATATCAGCTAACATAAAAGACGACATAACAATGCACCTGGTGATACAACAGGTGCCTTGGATTGTATCTCAGTAATAATAAGCCTATTGGTGCCTTTCCCGGCCAATAAAAGCAATTTTGTATCGTCATCATAGAGCGGTAGAAGAACGCCGGTCGAAGGAGAATACTCTTGCACATGTTCAGCACTTCGCCAATTGCGAGCATCGAACAGCCGAATTTCTTGAGTTCGTTGCTGAATTCAAAATAGTACTCAGACACAAAGAAAAAATTTAGTGGGTGGACGAATGGTGCAGATGGAAAGCTATGCAGGTAAATTTCTTTTTCGTTTTTTTGGTGGCAGGGAAGGGACAGGGATAGAAGAAATTTCAAGGATTATTGATCCCTCTGCACATTTCCAACCAGATTATCGAAACTCAACATAAATAACCTCTCTTTGGACACTAAAGCTAGAAGCCTTGAATAAATGGTCAAGCCCTCGCCCACGAGGCAGATTTGTAAATAGTGCTTCGGGTTTCAAGATATTCTACAGCAGCTTGTGCAGTTAGATAATAATTTGTAACAAAGACGAAATTTCGAAAGAGACGACTGGAATTTATGAGCTGAAGCCAACAACTGTAACTCCTGCATGATCCGCCTTTCGAATTCTAGAAACCCACCGTCAGATTACGAAAACAGCGCTTCCAATCCAGAGTCCAGAAGAAGGACACCTTGTAAAGATGAGGAATAAGCGGGGGTTCCGAAAGAAAACCGAACGGTGTCTCTTCTATCACTGCATTTCCCTGCACCCTCTTCACTTTCGAGTTTTAATCTACTATCTCTGAACTCAGAAGTTCGTGTCCTCATTGATAACAGACAAGTATAAAACGTTTCTGGTGTAACAACGAAGTTAGAGGACAACACAAGGGATACGCTCCGGTAGCCGTTATACTGAACAAAGTATGAGAAAAGTGAACAGTTCCCAAAATTTTCAGTCATTTGCCATCGCCCAAGCATACCACCTCTCTGTAGGACAGGAACTATATTGATATCATTCTGAAAAGCCGTATAGTCCGGAGCCAAAATATTTCAGCCGATGGACAGTAAATGAAATTAAAATAATATTAAAATAATAGTGTAGTAATAGTGATCAGTGAAAATAATATTAAAATAATAGTGATCAGTGAAATTAAAATAATACTACTTGGTATACGAAACTTAATCAATTCAGTAGCCCTTTTGCAAGTGCTTATTAAGAGACAAAAAGAGATATTTTCATAGAAAACGAAAAAGAACCTCACATTCGTAAATCCAGAGGTTACGATTTTCCCTATACCCGCGAATATCACACGGCATTCTCGCCCAGAACCACCATGTACATTAAGCGAATCCGCGACCGGCTCGTTGCACCTCGGATCCAGAATCGCACCATGACGACCCTGCACACATAAAAGCTTTTGTCATAAATCTTGAATCCCTTAAGGGTCTTACATAGTTTGCGCTGCAATTGTTACTTTTAATCCGCAGCTGTGAGCGTGAGAAGTGGCAGTCAGGCAAGGTACGAAAATAAAATAGTAGAGCGCAATGGGAGAAGTTTATGTTTTAGTAATCGCAGCGCAAAGTACGTCAGGCCTTTTGTCTTTGAATTCAATCGCCCAAAAGTGATCTAATTTGAAATTTGTTCATTCATTCCCGTTATACGACCAAACAACAAAATTAATTGGAATAACTGGAAGTCTTTGTGGACATCCGCTTAGCACCTAGAAAACTACTTCCTGCAACCTATAAAAGGCGATCATTTCCCGCTCATGCTCCTAATTTCTCACTTATTTTCCTAAAAGTTATTTCAAAAACCAACAATTCAACCAAAATTCCTCTAACCTTATCTAGCGATTTCCTTTCAATGAGTTGCGTTCTCAATATGCTATCTTATCTGCGTTGCAGCGCGGTAACTCAACCGAAATAAAATCGCAACTCTCTAATGAGAGTTCCGTTAAAAAGACCGCAGGCACTAGTGCCAAAATGTTATGCAAATTTTTAAAAAAAAGATTTAAACGCAAAAAAAGCCTAAAATCGGCATAAAAAACGTTCAGTTCAAAATCACGCAACTAACTAAAACAAAAAAAAGATAATTAGCTTATCTCCAAAAGCTTACTTTATCACCAAGTGCAGCAAGCAATTTACCATCGTACGACCAAGCGATACTGTTAATGTGCTCATCCAAAGACGACACACGCATTTCTACAACATTCCATGAGACATTTTGTGAAACAACTAAATTATTGTTGAAACTTAAAGCAGTTTAGAATTAAACGAATCATTATTAAACACTGCAGATATTATGCACATTATGCAAGGTGAGCAAAAGATAGAAGACTGACGCAACAACTAGTTTCTCTACGGAACACTCCTTCTACAGATACTAAAAATATCGCAGCAGTGAAAAGTGAAATCTAATGAGGCTGCGTGTGTGTCGAATTTAAACACCTAGGAAGATGTATTTACAAACGACAGCGTTCGCATCAAACTTACTGTCATACACCTCATGAGAAATTAAAGGTACCGAGTGCGACAGCCTCTCGTGCGATATCGACAATTCCAACGCGGCTATCATATGCCGCAGCGAGGAGCTGGGAAGCGGTACGGTGCGGAGCTAGACATTCCAGATAGAAGTCGGCACCCAGATCGAGGACCGCACTCGCATCCCCTATCGACCGACACTCCAGAGGATTGTCAATACGCCATAACTTCAGCTAAATTTAAAAGAAAATAATCGACGGATATTGAAATGCAATGTTGCTGACGATATTTACACTCCAGCGAGCTGTACATACGATTTTATCACTGCAAGTGATAATAATCCTTGTCTTTTGATACAACAATCCGCATCGGCCCAAGCGTTAAATGTGCCAGGGCTCGGCAAAAGTTTTCAGTACTCAGATGAACAGCCGTTTTCACGATAATTTTCACAGATGGATTCAAGAAAAAGATCTGCAAAAGAAGTGACTTCAAAATAATTCTGAGAAGTACCAAAAAATTCCTCGTAATCGCCGCAACTTTCGATTCTATTCAGGACTCCTCGTAAAATGCCGGTGCTTTTGCAGCCAAAAATTTATTTTACCACTAGTGCATTTAGTAACGAAAGCCGGTACCACCTCTTCCCATAAGATCACCATTGCCAGCGAATGTCCTCATCATCCTTGGATATTATCCAGCGAAACAGCTAACCATCCTCCTCCCCTTCCCACACAACGGCCATCAGAATTAGCATCTAGAAAGACTTTCGTTCCTGAATGGTTCCGAGGGAGAGGATGCCGAGTCGAACGGTTTGCAATGCCAGCGACCAATGTTTCTTCTGGCTCACCTTAAGCAACGGACAATAGAATGGCCCCTTTGATAAGGTAGATCAAAACGACCACAGGCCAGTGCTCTCACAACCCTTGAAAACACAGCATCGTATATAATTTCCCGCGCCCAGCGTGCTCTTCCCAAACAAATTCAGCGCCTCGACAGAAACGAACAATACGTTTTTGATTCTATTGATCTTGTCACAGATAAGACGATTTAAACGGAAGGAGAATTATATGCCACCCTCCCCTCCCCCTCCCCCCCATCCAACAAATAAAAAATCGGACTACTACGACGTTTTCTTTTTAATCCAGCGGTACGGAAGTCCATTTTAAAAAGCAGTCAATTTTAGTGAT
The DNA here is from genome assembly GCA_000803305.1 of Toxocara canis. Classification (NCBI taxonomy): domain Eukaryota; kingdom Metazoa; phylum Nematoda; class Chromadorea; order Rhabditida; family Toxocaridae; genus Toxocara; species Toxocara canis. Next base: position 258,475 of record JPKZ01001951.1, on the reverse strand, counting down.
ACAAATATTGGGACAAATTCTTCGTCGTGGACAAGCTGTACAAAAATTGACGAACCCTTTCGTCGCGACAGCATGTGGCGAGAAGATTGGCATCGAATGGAAAAAAAGTGAAATCGTTCAGTGGCTCTGAAACATTCATTCATAAACAGCACGCATTTCACAACAAATAATGCTTGTTTTAATTGCATTTGCACTTTGGTGTTTAATAGAAACCAAGGCTGCATTCATACATAAAAGCCAAGTTCGATTTCTACCTCCTCCTTTCTCCTCTCTTATATCTTCCCCTTTCCACTTCGCAGAGGCAAAAGGGGAAACTTATTGACAACTCCAGCTGATGTATGGGACTCCGTTTAATGCTCCGTTGCCAACACGACAAATCAGAGCCTGCGGGCAACTCCTGCTGAAAAAAAAGCAACAGGTATGCACTTTACAACCCCCCCACCCCCCACCCCTCTTGCCAGCAAAGTGAAGCCTGCACACAAAATCAGTTATTCAATTAGACATGTTCATATTATCGGTTTCCGCCTTCAGTTCTTCTACTTTATATAAAACAGAACCTTCAACACAGCGAAACCGATTCTGTTAAGCGACTCATAGTTGTCACTGAGAATAAGATTCGAAACAATCAACCAAGATAAATAAAACTGCCGAACAATAATAAACAATTTGTCAACAATAATAAAAGAGCGTTAATTCGAAAACTTCAAAATCTCTGTCAGCGACATTGCCCCGTTGTTCATACATGTGAATCATCGGTAAGAAGAGTGAAACGGAAATATAAGCAAGAGGTCAAATAATAGCGAAAGAAAACTGAGACAAACCTGAATGAGCGCAAACAATTGTCATATCTTTCCTCTGACGACGCCCACGTGCATCAACTGGCAAAACGCCAAGTTTACCCCCTAAATCAGTAATTTTATTTTTTTAATAAATGAACGCTTAAGTAGTAAATACAGACTATTACCCACATTCAAAAAAATGCAAACTTTCGAATGCAAATAACGCAATAACTTCACACACTTTTTTCCAACTGTTTTTCCATTGCTTCGTACAATTACGAGAAATAATATATACGGAAACAAATTCTTTACTACAAACGAGGCAAAACCTGCTGTACAACTCTCACCTTTACTCTATGTCTGCTGATCCTGCAAAAGATATGGCGACAGTGGTTTCCAGTGACTGATATGACAAAGTATCTTAGCTCCTTAAACAGAACAG
>JPKZ01001951.1:227254-237364 GCA_000803305.1 Toxocara canis | reverse complement strand
CGGAAAGAACGTATGCAAATATGTTTGTAATGGTATTTAAATTTCATTGCACTATACTTCAGATAAATTTCTTTGGAAAACTGAGAGAGCGATGAAGCAAAAAGTGTTAATTTGAAGAGAAGGAAAGCTGGCAGCATATTTTACATTTGGTTTTGATCATCCTAAGGGTTCGCTGAACTTCTTGAAACTGATTCCAGAATTCATAAACATTGCATCGTCCAGCGGAATGCGCGTTCAAAATTTTACAATGGGCAAGCAGAACAAATAGCTTCTCGCTTTCATCGAAAATCACGGGAGATTTTCCTGCTTTCCCGCAGAGGTAAGAGAATTCAGCTCTTCCCGCGGTCGACCTAAAATCACTGGAAAATAGACTAGAGTAATTTTGTCGCCATTATGTTGAAGTGCGATTGAAGAAGACTCATGTTAGAGTATATGAGGTTAAACAGGAATAAGAGGAGTTCAGAGAAAGGAGATTACGCACATTGGTGATGGTAGCAAATAGCGCCAGATGCTGAGTAGTTTTGATGGTTGACGCCCTTGTGGCAGCAGTCCACAGTTGGTCAGCTGGTGCTTATCTTATCTGCTGATCTTGTTCGTTCCGCTCATACTCTTCTGCGGCTTCATATCGAAAAATATCCTAACACTAAAAGAGCGTTTATCCTGGACTACTCAATAGAACCATTGCAAGTAATACTTCGTTGAGTTACAGTAAGGATTTGAGAGGGTGAGGAGTATTAGAGGGCTATATGACATAGCTGATTATCTGGTATCGTTTTTATTCTGCGGGAGATTATCCACGCAAAAATTAATTCGGATGATTTTTGCCAAAAAAAAAGGAGAAGGGACCTTCAAAGAATTTCATAGGCGTAAGTTTTGAAGGGGGATAGATGAATGAAGCGGATAGAGTATCAAAATAAAGGCAAAAAAACATACAAGTGAACATGTTCGAGTTATGTCTCGCTAACTGTCATTTTCATTTTTCGCTTTCCAAATATAAAATAACACGTGAATATTATACAGCTCCAACAAATAAAAGATAGCTGTAAATTGCATGATAACTCACAAGTAGAGGAAGTATAAAAGGCATTTGGTCCATTTAAATGTACACTGAAGATGATACAATATTTTGTTGAGTAATTAATTAATAAAAATACACAAAATGAAATACGCTATGTCGTAGACATTCAAATGAATGATGTAATTTACATAAAAATATTGCCCAATGTTGACTTCTTTCACCGTCGTTAAGGTGGTGGCCAATATTTGGTTAAGAGAGTCCATAAAAATTCTGTTCTGATTGTATTCGTACAACCCATCTCGTTGTTGAATGGGAGATATTAGGCGATATGTCAGCTAATCAACGAGGTCCTTGATAAAGACTGATAACTGCGGTATCGCATATGGAAAATAAACTATCGGATATGATATGTTTTTATAAACTGTATCTGTGCTGTTGTGCTCGTTTCTAGCCAATTGATTTCGTATTAAATAAAGGAAGGAAGTAGAACAAAGAAGGTAAAAACTGCTCATTAACATTTGTATGATTGTTAATGAGTATGCTGAAGGTGGTATACGTTCAGTCGATACGTTTGACTGTATGTAGTTGTTGTTGACAATATGAATATGAGTGAACGCGTGTGAGTGTTGTGTATGTATGTGTGTATATGTGCGTGTGTGTTTGTATGTGTATGTGTGTGTGCGTGTGTGTGTATGTACGTGTGTGTATGTGTGTGTGTGTGCGTGTGTGTGTGTGTAGTGTAACGCAACGCTTTAATGTGCAAGAAGTGTGGTCTCGACTGCAGTATATAACCGTGTTTATTTAACAGCACTTTCATAGCACATTCACAAAAGACCCGTTCCTTTTTTTTTTCAGCACAGCCTCTTTTCCGAACATTAGTGGCCGATATTTGAAGATCATGATCGAAAACGAGCGGTGGATTTGCGATGGAATGAAGCGATTGAAGGAAGAAATTGTACGAAACGAAAGCGAAGAAATTGGAGAAAATCGACTTGAATCCGAAACCCAAAGCTTTTAATGATAATATGCAAGTATGGCATTTTTCAACGCTGTCTTCAAAGTGACAAATATTTTCGAACGAGTTGATGACGTTTGGTTCGACTGATATCACTGAAAGTGATCTATTGGTCATGGAACAATTCAATTTGCCAAAAAAAAGCAATGAAATATGAATGTTAAGAGTGCATCGGTGTTAACAGTGATAAAAACAGTGATAATAGTGATAAAAAGAAAAATTTATATGAAATGATTTTCTGTAAAAAGTATGGAAAGCGCTTTAAACGGCAAAAATTGAATATTTTCATATTGTTGATCATAAGATTTATTTATCACATATAATTTTTAATGCCAAATTGTGGTTGATTTTTTGTGAAATATTATACGCTCATAAGTCAACTAAACTGACGATTCATTTTAATGATCCGCGCAATAGAGCGCTTAAAGCGCCTAGAGCAATTCACAAAACAACTTGCAAAACCTATAAACATTTAATCGTTTACGAACAGCCAATTAACTAATCATAATGGGCTATACCGCTCCTTGCAGGAACGATCCAGAAAATTATGTTTATAGGTATCATCCATACCTACTTTCCTCACCCTCCCCGCCCTCTCCCCATTTCAAAAGGGTCTCTAAAAAAGCAGATTTATGAAGAATTCGATGACTGATAAAGAGAACATTAAAAGCAAGACATAATTAATCGCTAAGTGGATCTAGGCCTATGAATGAGGTATTTCAACGAAGGCATCAAACACTGAGAAGCGCAAATCCGTAGAATGGGAAGGAGAGGAGATGTAAAGTGGAAGCGAAGAAAGCAAAAATATACTTCGATGCGCATCTAGGCATAAGGCCAAATGAAAATAATAGAGAGCTGCATTAGAATGCAGCAAAATTTAGGTCAATTTAACAAATTGTCCACAATGGAGCGAAAAATTGCATTGACGAAAATGGAAGTTTTTTTAGGGCATTCGAATGCGGTAGGGCGACTTTAATGCAAAAAGCTTGTTCGCCCATCAACAAGTCCCAAAAAACATCCATTTTCACTATTTATTTCTTTCGCTTTTTTTCTTTGCCTTCCTTTAAAATTATTTTTTGCCGTTTTTTTTTCCGAAAAATTTCAACTCCATACGATTTTTCGGTCACACTGAACGACATGCGGAGATTTTACTGATTACTATTGTGTATGTAGCTTGTTCAGCCTAAAGCAACAGCATACATATATTTTCATTCAATTGTATACTTTTTTTTTGCCGAAAACAATTCGCAGGAAAATTTTTAAGAAACTGTGAGAAATTTTTTAGAAATTTCTTTAAAATTTTTTAAAAAATTCAGAAGAAATTTTTCAAAAACAAATGGTTAAGGGAAATTTTTCTGTACTGACGGAACAATTTACTCGATCTATAGAGCAACTAAAAAATACTGTTTCTAATCAACTAGCTGAAGGTGAAATTAGCTTTTTTTTTGTAGCATACTGATTTCCGTTGCTACTATTTCTAGAAGTTCTTAGAAAGTAGAAGTTAAGATGCTAAAAATTGGAATGAAATGAAGCTAAGCTTCTTGCTTTCTTTATTTTTTTCGTGACATTCATTTGAATTATATCGGATTTTTCTGCTTTTTTTTCGGTGCTTTAAAGCAAATCAAATACATAACATTTATCGCGTTTCACATAACACCTTTGTTCATTAATCATTTGATCGTGCAAAGAAATTGCTTATTTCAACGATAATTTCTCGGGAAAAACTTCTGCAACGTTTATTTTTTTTCGCCGCTTCTTCCCATTCAAAACGCCACATTTTTGCTGGCGACTTTTCGTTTTTTTTTTAAAGGAGTGCAATTCGTCTCGCTAATTCAGAAAAAAATTGCTTGTAAAAATGTGACGCTTTCAATGGTGACAAACGATAAAAATGAACCCAACAGATGTCATTTTGAATACCTCCTTATATATATATACATATATATATACTTATATATATATATATATAATAAAATTTTAAACAACAGTGTTCGTTCAATAAATGTATGAGTTTAAGTAGCACATTTAGGAGCAAAAAATGTGACTTATTTTCAAGGAGAGATATCGATGATCGTTTTCGATAAGCAATGGTATTCTCTAAAAGTGCTAACACTTGTAAGCAAATGAAAAATCATAACTAAGCTAATAAGCTGAGTTTTTCAGAAGGAAAAAAAAGTTTAATTGATTCGATTGAATTTGCGAAAAAGAAACTGGAAAGGACAATTATAGTGCAAAAGAAAGTTAATGTAAACAATATAACTACATGTTTGATTTAAATGAGTGCCAAAAACTAGTCCTACTGGTTTTTCATACTGGAAAAAAATTGTGAATTTGGTGTGTGCTAAATACTATGAACTATGTGCGTCTGTGTTATGTAAATAATAGTGCGCTGCCATTACTACCTCCTATAGGTTCTCCTATTCGGTAAAAAATATACTTGAATAAGCATAAGTTGTAGTTGTTCATCCATTTGTTCACTGTGTTAGCCAAACAACGCTAGAAAGGGGGTAGAGGGAGAGGGGCGGGGAAAAAAACGTTAGATGAACGTTAAACAGATACTGCTTTCCGATGTGAAACCTAAGAACAATAAGCAAAGAAAGAATTACGAACAACTAGTAAGACTACAACTTTTCGGTAAGCATCAGGCACAATTGTAAATGCGTAGCGAGCAGAGAAAACCACATCGAACGAGAGATATGCATTGGGCGTCGTGCAACAGGATGTGGGCGGGTTGATGCGGGCAGGCACACACAGACTAAGTGACTGCTGGGCAGCGGGTTGGCTTTGGAGAGCGTCGAAGTGAGTATGGAGAGCAAAAGGAGCACGATGAGGAGAGTGAGTTGGTAGACGGGGACGTCGGATGGCTGGCTTCGGGGACGGTGCCTTAGAGGTGCTGTACCAGAAATCACTACTTGCCCATACAAGGGCTCAACTTCTCCATCTTCTATGTGTTTACGCGGCTGCATTGTTACTGCTGGCGCTCATCCATCTGAGTGATCCTGATCTCGTACTACTGATAAGCTCGTTGGAGGCTGCACTCTCGTTAGTACTTCAAGCACTTCTATTGGCCCGTCCTTCATTGTCTCGTTTTATCATCTATGCGACGGTGCAGCTATTGGTGTTAACAAGTGTCTTCTTCTATCCGTCAGGGCATTCGGCTTTACTACCGACTGTGCTCTCTATTTTCGCTATCTATGCATTACTTCCACTAAAATTGTATCGCGCAATTGCGATTACTGTTTTGCTGTCCGTTACACAATTAGCAACACTTATTTTCTTCGCCACAACTCTTACTATCAACCAGGTCAGTTTAGAGAATTTTAATTCATCTATCTGATACATCACTTATCGATAACGTTGTAATTTTTGAGCTACGGACAACTTGTAAGCTACTAACTTGTAAGCTATGTTTGCGCGAATTTTCGGGTCATAAGGTGTTATATTTTCATTTGTTGAATTCTATCACGAATTCGTTTTGGTCTTGCACCATTATGTCCTCGTCCGTCGCCATCTCTAAAATAAACTTCACCGGATTTGCTCCTATCTTTCCATACATTAGCTTTAACGAAAATTGCTTAACGGTTGCCGTTGCGACTTAAAGTGCTCCACAATGACTGTGTTATTCAGGTGAAGTAATTCGATCTGATCCATATTGATCTGACCCATTGATCTGATCTGAACGTTCGCGAAGCTTTTAGGCTCAGTTACGTAATAGTTGTTTGAAGCTCGTAATCAAATTCTAACAACAGTAAATCAACGCGAATTTTGCGCTGCTCTTAAAACACAGTTCGCATACCAAGTCATTGGCTGACATCTTTTATATCGCTTTGAATAAAGGCCTTTTTCCTCGACACAGCTGCTTCCATCGACTTTTTAATCGTCGCAAAAAATTAACCTCTTCTTCGATCATTTTCTCTTAGGAAAGCTGAACAGGGCGAAATCGAAGCGGTTTTATTTGCAATAAGCGACATGTTAAGAATTGACTTGAATTGAGTTTGCATAAGTGCTTGAATTGTTAGCTGACGATCATTACAACCGAGAATTGAAAAGATACTCACTTTTGCTCCCAAGCGGTATCAACATATGAACGAATACTGGATCGATGCACGCATGATCACCGTTCTCTTTATACATCACTTTATGACCTAGACATGTCTTACTATAGAAGTAGAGGGAAGGGGGGGGGAAGGGGGGGAGGAAGGTAAAGTGGGAAGGAGGGACACTAACAGACAGAAGCAAAATGTCAATGTAATAAGAAATGAACGATGAGCGAAGCCAGTGAACAAAGTAGCGTAGTTTTGTGCGAGTGACACTTCCGATTAGACAAACATTGACACCACTGCACTGTTGTAAATTGCAGTGTTCGCTTTCATTGATATTTTAATTCACATAACTGAGAGCGATGATTGCATACAAAAAATGATGAGATATCGAGCGAATACCTTTACTCGTTACCTTCAAATTGAATAGTAGTAATGAGTTGTGATGTAAAGATATCGCTTGGGGAAAAAAAAACGAATGATGATATGATATGAAATGAATAATTAAATGAAATGAACGATTAAATGAAAAATTAAATGAAACGATTAAATTAAATTAAATGAATTGAATTACGATTAAATTAAATTAAATGAATTGAATTACGATTAAATTAAATGAACGATCCTTTTCATTAAATGTTATGCAAATATGGTGCGTCTGTGTTATGTAAATAATAGTGCGCTGCCATTACTACCTCCTATAGGTTCTCCTATTCGGTAAAAAATATACTTGAATAAGCATAAGTTGTAGTTGTTCATCCATTTGTTCACTGTGTTAGCCAAACAACGCTAGAAAGGGGGTAGAGGGAGAGGGGCGGGGAAAAAAACGTTAGATGAACGTTAAACAGATACTGCTTTCCGATGTGAAACCTAAGAACAATAAGCAAAGAAAGAATTACGAACAACTAGTAAGACTACAACTTTTCGGTAAGCATCAGGCACAATTGTAAATGCGTAGCGAGCAGAGAAAACCACATCGAACGAGAGATATGCATTGGGCGTCGTGCAACAGGATGTGGGCGGGTTGATGCGGGCAGGCACACACAGACTAAGTGACTGCTGGGCAGCGGGTTGGCTTTGGAGAGCGTCGAAGTGAGTATGGAGAGCAAAAGGAGCACGATGAGGAGAGTGAGTTGGTAGACGGGGACGTCGGATGGCTGGCTTCGGGGACGGTGCCTTAGAGGTGCTGTACCAGAAATCACTACTTGCCCATACAAGGGCTCAACTTCTCCATCTTCTATGTGTTTACGCGGCTGCATTGTTACTGCTGGCGCTCATCCATCTGAGTGATCCTGATCTCGTACTACTGATAAGCTCGTTGGAGGCTGCACTCTCGTTAGTACTTCAAGCACTTCTATTGGCCCGTCCTTCATTGTCTCGTTTTATCATCTATGCGACGGTGCAGCTATTGGTGTTAACAAGTGTCTTCTTCTATCCGTCAGGGCATTCGGCTTTACTACCGACTGTGCTCTCTATTTTCGCTATCTATGCATTACTTCCACTAAAATTGTATCGCGCAATTGCGATTACTGTTTTGCTGTCCGTTACACAATTAGCAACACTTATTTTCTTCGCCACAACTCTTACTATCAACCAGGTCAGTTTAGAGAATTTTAATTCATCTATCTGATACATCACTTATCGATAACGTTGTAATTTTTGAGCTACGGACAACTTGTAAGCTACTAACTTGTAAGCTATGTTTGCGCGAATTTTCGGGTCATAAGGTGTTATATTTTCATTTGTTGAATTCTATCACGAATTCGTTTTGGTCTTGCACCATTATGTCCTCGTCCGTCGCCATCTCTAAAATAAACTTCACCGGATTTGCTCCTATCTTTCCATACATTAGCTTTAACGAAAATTGCTTAACGGTTGCCGTTGCGACTTAAAGTGCTCCACAATGACTGTGTTATTCAGGTGAAGTAATTCGATCTGATCCATATTGATCTGACCCATTGATCTGATCTGAACGTTCGCGAAGCTTTTAGGCTCAGTTACGTAATAGTTGTTTGAAGCTCGTAATCAAATTCTAACAACAGTAAATCAACGCGAATTTTGCGCTGCTCTTAAAACACAGTTCGCATACCAAGTCATTGGCTGACATCTTTTATATCGCTTTGAATAAAGGCCTTTTTCCTCGACACAGCTGCTTCCATCGACTTTTTAATCGTCGCAAAAAATTAACCTCTTCTTCGATCATTTTCTCTTAGGAAAGCTGAACAGGGCGAAATCGAAGCGGTTTTATTTGCAATAAGCGACATGTTAAGAATTGACTTGAATTGAGTTTGCATAAGTGCTTGAATTGTTAGCTGACGATCATTACAACCGAGAATTGAAAAGATACTCACTTTTGCTCCCAAGCGGTATCAACATATGAACGAATACTGGATCGATGCACGCATGATCACCGTTCTCTTTATACATCACTTTATGACCTAGACATGTCTTACTATAGAAGTAGAGGGAAGGGGGGGGGAAGGGGGGGAGGAAGGTAAAGTGGGAAGGAGGGACACTAACAGACAGAAGCAAAATGTCAATGTAATAAGAAATGAACGATGAGCGAAGCCAGTGAACAAAGTAGCGTAGTTTTGTGCGAGTGACACTTCCGATTAGACAAACATTGACACCACTGCACTGTTGTAAATTGCAGTGTTCGCTTTCATTGATATTTTAATTCACATAACTGAGAGCGATGATTGCATACAAAAAATGATGAGATATCGAGCGAATACCTTTACTCGTTACCTTCAAATTGAATAGTAGTAATGAGTTGTGATGTAAAGATATCGCTTGGAGAAAAAAAACGAATGATGATATGATATGAAATGAATAATTAAATGAAATGAACGATTAAATGAAAAATTAAATGAAACGATTAAATTAAATTAAATGAATTGAATTACGATTAAATTAAATTAAATGAATTGAATTACGATTAAATTAAATTAAATGAATTGAATTACGATTAAATTAAATTAAATGAATTGAATTACGATTAAATTAAATTAAATGAATTGAATTACGATTAAATTAAATTAAATGAATTGAATTACGATTAAATTAAATTAAATGAATTGAATTACGATTAAATTAAATTAAATGAATTGAATTACGATTAAATTAAATTAAATGAATTGAATTACGATTAAATTAAATTAAATGAATTGAATTACGATTAAATTAAATTAAATGAATTGAATTACGATTAAATTAAATTAAATGAATTGAATTACGATTAAATTAAATTAAATGAATTGAATTACGATTAAATTAAATTAAATGAATTGAATTACGATTAAATTAAATTAAATGAATTGAATTACGATTAAATTAAATTAAATGAATTGAATTACGATTAAATTAAATTAAATGAATTGAATTACGATTAAATTAAATTAAATGAATTGAATTACGATTAAATTAAATTAAATGAATTGAATTACGATTAAATTAAATTAAATGAATTGAATTACGATTAAATTAAATTAAATGAATTGAATTACGATTAAATTAAATTAAATGAATTGAATTACGATTAAATTAAATTAAATGAATTGAATTACGATTAAATTAAATTAAATGAATTGAATTACGATTAAATTAAATTAAATGAATTGAATTACGATTAAATTAAATTAAATGAATTGAATTACGATTAAATTAAATTAAATGAATTGAATTACGATTAAATTAAATTAAATGAATTGAATTACGATTAAATTAAATGAACGATCCTTTTCATTAAATGTTATGCAAATATGGAAGTGAATAATTTTCGTTGTATTGTTTTTGTAATTTGTATCATCTCTGCGCTATCGTAAAAGTAGTAATTGCCGATCGAATAAATAAAAGATTCGATTCGGTTCGATTCGATTCGTTAACTTCATATTTCCCTTCTCGTAATTAGTTTCATTAGTTTGAAGATGATACTGTTAAATGCAATTTCTTCACCCTGAATTTTTTTTTGCAGTCAGATTGAAGGGATGGGAGAGACCTTGTAACTTCTCTCGTCCTGCTCCCCCACCCCTCCCCTCCCC
>JPKZ01001951.1:194703-205469 GCA_000803305.1 Toxocara canis | reverse complement strand
CCCCCTCCTCCTTCCTGCTTCCTCTGCTTCGAAAGGACAGCCTTATATCACGCTGATAGCAGTTCCTAGTATCTTGAACACCCTTGAATTCAGATTCATTCCTCCTCTTTTGAACATGCCACTCGATGAGCATTCACGCCGTATTCGGGCCATCCTCGAATTCAGTTAGCTTCCATGTCCAATTTACTTGCTCCCTTTGTGGAGAGCTGAAATACTACATCCCAAGGGTATGAATTCAAGGTGATACGGTAAATTGAGCATGCAGACTTTGTTAAAATTTGGGAATGAAAACCCGAGTTGTTAAGCCTAAGAAAGCATGAACGTCAATTGTGACATGGCACATCGATAATGTCTCGATAATGTCGTTCTTTTTTTGGGAGGAAAAAATGTGCATCAATTTGAATTAGAAAAGTGTGCAAATCAGTATGGTGTATAACTTAAAATAATAGTTTTGCTGGGTTGAATGTCGTTGTTGGCAATCATTTGACAATGGTGCTGCCGTAGCTCAATCATTGGTTGTCATCTTATCGTGTCCATGTGCCGATCCACTCGTTTCCTATCGACCATTCGACGCCCGTCAGCAAGCACTTCCACCGATCGCTCTCTTCATCTTTTGAACTCTCTTCGTCACTCTTTACCCTTCTATGATGCCACATTTCCGCTCACATCCATACGCACCAGTAACTCTCTTTGCCTTATTACTATTCATATTCACTGATCTCAGAAATCTGAGGGACTACATGAAATTCTAAGTGAAATGAGCGTCACCTACTTGCATACACAGCTTCGAAATGGAGAAAGGGTACCCGAGGATTGCACTTTGTTGCTATAACGCTGCTAACATTTCAGTGGGCTGCATCATTAATCAGATTGTCTCCAGTCTTATCGTATAGTTAAATCTAACATAAAGGAAGCTTTCTTCCTTTATAAGGAAGCTAACATAAAGGAAGCTAACATAAAGCAGTGGTATTATTCCAAGAGCTGTTTTTTGCTGCTTCTTACGATTTACGAGCTATAGAGATGCGAACGTTGCGCCTCGGTCATGATCTGGCTAATCACCCGTTGAGCTCTTTAAAACAACTAGAAAAGCTGACTTAGCTGATGGACACATTTGAGACACTCAAAGACGTTTTGTTTACTACTGTTGCTACCACCAAAATTACTTTCAAAAAAAATAAATCCCTAGTTCTTTTACCGTTGATCACACGACTTCATCAACAAATGATTCACGAAATGGGGCAAGCAACACTGTACCACTCAATGAACACGCTCGAATAAGCTGTACGTATTCGAGAGCAACAGTTCCGTGATTGTTTTCTCTTTTGTCTACCTCATTGGTATTTGATGCACCTAACGAATTGTAACAAGTAAAAGTTTGCGACCATAGCAGATAAGAAACGTTGAAGAGGTGTCGTATGTGTGTACTATGGCACGCGTCTTATGCTCGCATATGAACGCTGAACATTCACATAAGACGTACCCAAGAGTATAGAAAATCGTAAATACGTTTTATTTTTTCGTTTTGCGAGAACGGTTGAAAATTTCAAAATTCTTCTTGAGAATTTAACGGCCCACCCAGAAAGGAGGAGCAGTTTGTTCTGAATGAACAATCCTTTGCTTACTACTGTAGCTGCTACCACAACTACTTTAAAAAATCAAATCACTGGTTCTTTTACCAAAGATCCTCAACAGCGAAATGTATATACCAAGAAAAGACTTATAAAACAAACAGAGCAAATGAAAATGTTATTTTCAGTAGGTTGTACTATTGTAGTTTGTTCTCCTCGTGCTCTACATCGACTCATTAGGGTCGACCATAGCAGATAAGAAACGTTGAAGAGGTGTCGTATGTGTGTACTATGGCACGCGTCTTATGCTCGCATATGAACGCTGAACATTCACATAAGACGTACCCAAGAGTATAGAAAATCGTAAATACGTTTTATTTTTTCGTTTTGCGAGAACGGTTGAAAATTTCAAAATTCTTCTTGAGAATTTAACGGCCCACCCAGAAAGGAGGAGCAGTTTGTTCTGAATGAACAATCCTTTGCTTACTACTGTAGCTGCTACCACAACTACTTTAAAAAATCAAATCACTGGTTCTTTTGCCAAAAATCCTCAACAGCGAAACGTATATGCCAAGAAAAGACTTATAAAACAAACGGAGCAAATGAAAATGTTATTTTCGGTAGGTTGTACTATTGTAGTTTGTTCTCCTCGTGCTCTACATCGACTCATTAGGGTGTACGTAGGGTATATCTTTGTTTCTTTTATTAGTCATCGTTGAATTATTGTACTGCTATCTTTGTCAACAGACGGCCAATATTGCAACCAGTCGTCATCGCTGAGACAGCTGACACGCACACAGCACGAGGTGAACGGCATTGAGTTTACTCATCTTCGAAAAGTAACACGAACCGACCAATTTTTAGTTTTAGAGGTTCTATGAGACGGTTTTTTTGTGGTCAGATTTTTCCAGAATATCGGTCTGTGTACCGCTTCACTCCATAACTGATATCATTACCAAACGAAGTTCCAGTAATGGTCATAATAAGTTAACGTGTTACTTTAGCATATTTTTTAAATTCATTTTATAACGAAAAAAACCAGCTGTGCATTTATGACTTGGAATAGAAGTGACTGAAGAGAAAACGTTTGTCACAGAGCGAATTTATTTTCTCCCTGTCTGTGAAAAAGAACCTCTCCTGAGCTATTCGACTTCGGTTTTCGCCTGATGGACGACTAACCCGAAATACGGTTTATTACCTAACTGAATTACTTCAGTGAGGTAATAAACCGTATCACTGGTTAGATCGATTAAAACTTCTTGATCTCACTTCGTACTTCCTCACTTCTTGCATCAGAGGACATCTGTGCCAGAAGTAGTGCGTGAGCTATGAAGCATACTAGGTGTGCATTATTGATGGCGCAAATACCCCTCGAAGGAAGGGAAACTTTCTGTGCCCAAAATGGCAAATCGCGTATTTGTTATGTGTTGATCTGATGCTGCATGATGAGCACGTGTTTCAGAAGTGCAACTGTTTACGACTTCAATCCGACGGAATCCTCGTGGTCGCGGGTCTGCCCAACATCAGCGATGAGCATGTGCGCAATGCGATCACATTTGCGATCGATTTACAAGCGCTTGTCAAGTCAGATTTACGCGTCAAATTATTTTTAGTTATCACAGCTTGTTTTTTGATAAGGGCGTGTTTTGATAAGGCGTTAAATTTGCGGATAATCGAGGGAAGTGGGGGGAGGGGGGGCGGGTGGAGAGCGAGTAGGCATAGAGACAGTGGAAGGATGGGCTCAGTGGATGCTTATTTATTCATTTTATTTTTTAAATAAGACGAAAGGCACATAATAGATGGCTTATGTCGAAATGCCGGTTGCAAAGTCGAGTAGTATGCAAAAAAATCTTAATTGACCTCATGAATTGTAGGTTCTGTTTGAAAATTTAGACGGGAATAACGAGAATGTTCGTTTGAAATTAGGGTAACGAACCATATGCACAGTTTGGTTATTTGTATTTTCCGTTATCCGCTTGTCGAGAATGGAATCGATTTCTCAGTCTGGTCATTTTTTGCGACGAAAAATTCCTTCCTTTAACAAAGAAAATTGGCGTAAAGAGAAATCAAGCGAATTTTCGCTCAACTATCCGGTCATCATAACTTGTCAGTTTCTTTTTTTTTCTAAACTTGATGAGATAATATAGTACGCCAGGTCGACATGGTCGATTGATCGATAGGTCGATAGCTCGGTAGGTCCTCGTAGGTCGGTAGGTCGTCGACATACCGCTAAATTCAAGGCGTCGTGACGCGTTGAATTTATCGTTATCTCGAGGAAATGAAATTTCATCTTTTAGATCCAATGATCCACACATGATATCGTATCGATTTACTGTGATCGTTCTAGAAAATTTAGTAATTATATTCCCACTCCCCTCCCCCCCTTCCCTCTACCACAATCTAACCTTATTTCAGTGCTTTCCATTGTGCATTATTTTCACATTGCTTTGTACTTAGCAAATATAGATCGTTGGCATTCTCTATCATATCTCTTACGCACCGCTCTCTGTTCAACTGTTTACAATACTTCAAATGTTTTTCCGGAACACTGAAAATGAGAAAAAGTTACTAGGATTGAAGATTTTACATATTTTCCGTTTAGCATAGCGGATGCAAAATGCAACGAAAGCACCAAAGTATATATATGTATATATATATAATTATGTATATATACACATATGTATACGATCGCGGTACTCTCCCATATTGCTTACGGAGAAAGCAGGGAATGCATCCAACATTACCTACTTAAGTCGATTCAAAAACGGCACCAGTTTCTTATGTTATAGGGAACATTCAATACAGCTTACCTTTCTCCTTCATTCGTAATTAGCGATAGATTAAAGAGCGTCCAATGAGATCGGTTTCATCTAGGTGGAAAACTTTACGACTAGGTGCCACATCAGTACGAGATCGCCCTGCATTCATTTGGCAAGGAAATCGGCGAGTGATTGATCGGCCAATCGGGCTGACAAAACTTGATATCTACAGAGGGGAATTAACTGCTGGATCTTCTCAAGAAACTAATCTAAGTTTTGCGAAACAACATCTAAAAAGAGTATATAAATAATGGTAGGTAAAATAAACTAATGGCAGAATATATATGTATATATATATAATTATGTATATATACACATATGTATACGATCGCGGTACTCTCCCATATTGCTTACGGAGAGAGCAGGGAATGCATTCAACATTACCTACTTAAGTCGATTCAAAAACGGCGCCAGTTTCTTATGTTATAGGGAACATTCAATACAGCTTACCTTTCTCCTTCATTCGTAATTAGCGATAGATGAAAGAGCGTCCAATGAGATCGGTTTCATCTAGGTGGAAAACTTTACGACTAGGTGCCACATCAGTACGAGATCGCCCTGCATTCATTTGGCAAGGAAATCGGCGAGTGATTGATCGGCCAATCGGGCTGACAAAACTTGATATCTACAGAGGGGAATTAACTGCTGGATCTTCTCAAGAAACTAATCTAAGTTTTGCGAAACAACATCTAAAAAGAGTATATAAATGATGGTAGGTAAAATAAACTAATGGCAGAATAAAATAGTAATATATTTTTATATATAATAAGTGTACCAAACAAAACTTTTCTCGAAAAAAAATGGATTCATTTTCAGTTCCTACGTGGACATTGAGAAATATTTATGCTATTAATGAAAGCATTGTCGAGTTCTTAGAAAAGCATTGTTAATTTCCAGATGGTAGTGTAGATTCCTCCTCAATTTTACCCCCTCTCCCTCTTCCCCACCTCAAGCTCCTCCTACTCCTTCCCTCTCCATTTGGCCATGATTTTTCATAAATATTCTAATTTTGTTACTAATGCGGTAGCAATCATCAAAGCTATTGACTACTTTTTTTGAATTTCTTTTTCTTTCATTGCAAAAGTTAGTTTCCTTTACGACGCTTTTTCGATGATTTGCTAGCTTCATTGAATGCTTCAAATTTTCTCTTTGTTAGACTGAAGTTTAACATTTTTTTGAGCGTATATAAATGATGGTAGGTAAAATAAACTAATGGCAGAATAAAATAGTAATATATTTTTATATATAATAAGTGTACCAAACAAAACTTTTCTCGAAAAAAAATGGATTCATTTTCAGTTCCTACGTGGACATTGAGAAATATTTATGCTATTAATGAAAGCATTGTCGAGTTCTTAGAAAAGCATTGTTAATTTCCAGATGGTAGTGTAGATTCCTCCTCAATTTTACCCCCTCTCCCTCTTCCCCACCTCAAGCTCCTCCTACTCCTTCCCTCTCCATTTGGCCATGATTTTTCATAAATATTCTAATTTTGTTACTAATGCGGTAGCAATCATCAAAGCTATTGACTACTTTTTTTGAATTTCTTTTTCTTTCATTGCAAAAGTTAGTTTCCTTTACGACGCTTTTTCGATGATTTGCTAGCTTCATTGAATGCTTCAAATTTTCTCTTTGTTAGACTGAAGTTTAACATTTTTTTGAGCTTCGGAAATGCTGAGATATATATCTCAAGAATTTCTCCATTATTGAACGGAAAATGCTCTTTATTATCAATTCGAGCAAATCGGATCGGGTTTTTCTTTTTAATATAAACTGCGATGGTTTCCAATGTTGAGTCTGTGGTTATTAGTAATTCTTATCCCTCTTAGGATCTATTACACGCTGATATAATAAGGAGATATATTTTTCAGCCATCTTTCTTAGGCTAATCATCCGTCTTCTTGACGGTATAAAATTGTGATCGATGCTGAAGTGAAAATGTTTGTATATTTTTGGATTTGCAGTGTGGTGCATCTTCACTCATTTCAACGCCAGTAAAATGGCTTTGTCATTTTAAAGTGACAAAATCATTTTTGGAAGTCATGCTGACATTTCCATTGTTGGCAACAAAGCAATCTTCATGATGCGTATAAAGAATACGCAAATATACGTGGGGGTTATTTCTTCGATAGAGAAGCGAGATGCGCACAACTAATATTCGCAAACTTATTCTCTCAATTTAAAAGAAATAAAAAACGAAAAAATTCTTTCCTATGCATCGTTCCTTTCTATCGATCTAAGTTTG
The DNA here is from genome assembly GCA_000803305.1 of Toxocara canis. NCBI lineage: Eukaryota > Metazoa > Nematoda > Chromadorea > Rhabditida > Toxocaridae > Toxocara > Toxocara canis. Next base: position 198,837 of record JPKZ01001951.1, on the reverse strand, counting down.
CGATAGGTGTTGAGCCTCGCAAGAAAAAACATTGTTTGAAAAAATTGATTCAAACACATTTTTCACTTGTAGGGGTCGATAGTTACTGTGAATGGAGCATTTTTATAAATTTTTATAATTTTTTTGTTTTCGTTTTTTTATAAAATTTCTAACGAAGCCCTGTGATTCTTTTCATTCCTATAGAAACAACTCGAAATGCTCGCTGGCAGGCTAACACAAAATGCACTTTTGTGACTCGTCGATTGAATTGACCAAATTGATCCTTTTTGTAGTCCAAATGCTGTAACAAATTTTCTGTAAAGATTTGTATTTCTGTTAGCTATTCAATGAAGCATTCAACGCGACCAATTTAAAATGCATTCAGATTTTTCCATTTTTATGTTGCTCTAACTTCGCCGGCAGTGGATGAATTAATTTTGTCTTCAAACTGGATATAGGAGATGAATTTACTCAGTTTCATTATGCTAGCTTTAGTCGTTCCCAAATGGAAATCACTTTTTTGAACGTACAGATTTTCAACCCAACATGATGTTGTTCGCTTGAGCACGAACCGAAGGCCTTTGCTTTACAAATGCTTGAAATTGGGCTGCTGATCAATGAGCGGAAGAGGGAGGGGCTTTTCTTTTTTTAGGATTTATGCATAAACCAAGTTTAACTGCAGAAACTTTTGATTCGAGCATATTAAGTGTCGTGTAATATTTACAGAGAGAGCTACGGCATCGATCAATAACATATACACATGTCAGTCGGTCAGCCAAGGAGCTTTCGAATTTTACTCTTACTGAAACCCTATGCAGTTTCCAGTTTCATGGGTCGTTCTTTCCTGGGCTATTGTGTATGGACAAGCGCGTGGAAGGGGAGGGGCTTTTATTCGAAACAACGTGCTATATTCAAGAATTGGCTATATATAAAAAGGTTGAACCCGAACTAAGTGATTAAATTTGGAAGGCATACCCGAGTCGTCTTCCACGTCTATTGCTCCCCATTTATTTTGTCAGGGTCCGATACAGGAATGGTTTTGGGTCGACAATATGTCTGAGTTACTTTTTTCAGGGTGTTATTTTGCTTTGATCACCGTCGAGGCATGACAGGAGGATAGCAGTTAATTACGATTGTTTCTTTATAGATGGCGTGGATGTACCATGTGAAAAGCGAGCGGTGACAAAAACATCGGACGAAGATAGCTCGGATCAGAGTACCGGATCAGGCTCAGAGAACGGTCGGTCTCCGACACCGGATGGCACAACGGAGTCGACGGCGGTTAACAGGAGCGGCAAGCCCAAATCGGCGATCTCACAAATTCACGAATGCGCATTGCAGATGAGGATGAATGTCGAATTTGAGGTTCAGCGTCGCTCCTTCGATTTACGTTTAAAATTGCAGATCGCTATTTCTTATGTATAACAGCGTTTTCGTATTACCTTTATGCATGGCAGTACTTTTTGCAGTTATGAATCGGAAGGTGTTGTCGAGAAACCTTGACATGTTGTTTTGAGGGCTTTTAAAGTTACGAACTGTGTCAGAGGTGTGGTGACTGTGAAGTCAGGCTTTTCATTGCTCATCCGTCTGTGCGCTTCGAAAAAAAAAACGACTTTGTTTGATGCTCATAAACAAATCAGCGATGCCTTCCCTCTCCCTCTCTCGACCTCCTCTCCCTTCCCACCCTTCACTTCTGCACCTGTGAAATATGTTTTCAACTGTACGCCACTCGTTTTCGGCAGTGTAGCATCACTATCTCTTAACTCCATTTCCACGCACTAGTAGAATCAGTAATTTCAGCTTCTTTGGCGCCGATGTCACCTTTGCCTGTCTTGGTTGTGACCACTAGGTAATAGAATTCATGTCCATGGAAGTCCTTGGCCTACGAGTAGCCCGGGCCGTTTTCCCGCGTGCTTCTACTCATAGCATGCGCTGAGCCTCATGAATAGGCTGGGGCCTTTCCCCCGATTACTCTTATTCATGACATGCTCAGCATGGTGCACAGCGAAGTGCAAAGGTACATGTTGCGGAGCGAACGCCCTACTCTACGCGTGTTACCAGCGCATGGCATGCGCCTGCGCCTTGCTTTTTTCGAATATATAAACATACATACATGTATAAATATAACATATGTACACATATACATACATATATATGTACGTATATATATGTATATATATATACGTATATGTATATACATATAGGCGCAGGCACAACGTTATCACAATGTGCTTTGCAAATTGTACTTTTGCCAAAGCGCCTAAATGCTAATGACGTTGAACAATTGAGACAGCGAAAGTGCATTTGCCGAGAAAAACATATTGACGTAAAGCGTAAGGCAAAGTTGTTAAGAAAAATCAAAAATGTAAATTTGTAGAAAATTTCGTTTGCATTCAAGCATCATGAAGTAAACTAACGCAATCAACAAAATTCCAGCAAATTCACTCGGTTTTCCGTAGAAAATATGTAAATCTACTTCGAAAAAAAAGTGACATTGCAGAGAGCAGTTTCACTATGAATGTATCTCCAATGAAGGTTATTTAAGAGATAAATGAGTAATGCGAACCTCTATGAATATTGGAGTCAATTACGTGGTGGACTATTTTCGTATAGGAAAATTCCACTAAAATGACCTTTTATTTTTTTTTAAGAGCAGTCAGCACTTCAATTTAGACTGTTTGGATGTCAATGTCTTTCAGCTTCTCAAAAATGTAACAAATAGCGTTCTGAAAGATGCATCTTATTTGCTATCGTTTTTTTTCGAATGAATTTTTGTCGAGCGAGTGCTTCATCTTCGTTACATTTAAACATCGCTTCATCTCAACTCTTCTGCCCACATTCATCAATCCCTTTCATCACTTATTTTTGCGAGACTTACAATGAAGGCAGCTTTGGGTGAGGAAAAGAATAGAAGGGTTATAAGAAGGATGAAAGGGGATAGAGTAGCACACAAAGGCGCCCCTAATTTTTAGCTTTGGGTGAGGAAAAGAATAGAAGGGTTATAAGAAGGAGCAAAGGGGATAGGGCAGCAGACAAAGGCACCTCTAATTTTTAGCCACCATCCCAACTTATTTGTGAGAAAACGATTCAAAATAATTAGGATTTTTATTTGAAGCGTTTGTGTAAAAGGCCGTTATGCAACTGTCGAGTCTGAGCATATCAGCATGCGCTTATTCTAAGTACAGTACTGTGGCGGCAATTTTTTCCGGAAGGGATCTCAGCTATAAACTTTAGCAGAAGTGAGGAAAAGAATAGAAGGGTTATAAGAAGGATGAAAGGGGATAGAGTAGCACACAAAGGCGCCCCTAATTTTTAGCTTTGGGTGAGGAAAAGAATAGAAGGGTTATAAGAAGGAGCAAAGGGGATAGGGCAGCAGACAAAGGCACCTCTAATTTTTAGCCACCATCCCAACTTATTTGTGAGAAAACGATTCAAAATAATTAGGATTTTTATTTGAAGCGTTTGTGTAAAAGGCCGTTATGCAACTGTCGAGTCTGAGCATATCAGCATGCGCTTATTCTAAGTACAGTACTGTGGCGGCAATTTTTTCCGGAAGGAATCTCAGCTATAAACTTTAGCAGAAGCCAATCGAACTTTTCACCGGACCCTTCCCGGGCAGATCGCTTCCCCAGCGGACTCCCTCGGCTCCGGACCAAAAATCGCTTTACCTGCAGAACATTATTCCTGAATGTGGTCAACCATCAGTCATTCAATACTTTTAGGAGTTTTTGCGATTCGACGACCGCCGAACTAGGGCTGCGTTGTGGTATAGAATCGGGTTCGATATCTGCTGGAATTGTGGGCATAACAAAATGGCATTATGACGTTATCGGCTCTTCGCTTGACGAGGCAATCAGTCTCGAACGCACTGCCACTGATTGGTAATTTGTTCTGCTCGCTATGCAAAATCGTCTTAGTATGGCCATCATTAAATAAAACATACCGTACACGGAAGTATCGCACCATAAAACGCCAATTTTGAGCTTTCTGGACTATCGCATTTCGGCTGTTCAGAAGGGACATTTGAGAACGAAATTTATTTTTAAGGATTTATAGGAGATGATGTTACCAAAAATGTACTAGATTCCAGAGAGTTCGATGAGGAATTGAGTTCGAAAGAGGGCTGCACGAACTTTCATCTCCCGATAAATGGAG
>JPKZ01001951.1:181631-194052 GCA_000803305.1 Toxocara canis | reverse complement strand
TTTTTGTTGTTTTTATCTGTTTCTTAATCATTTAAATGAGCTCACACTTGTATGGTCACTAATGGAAAACTTAAGACACTTTTTTTTTCGTAGTGTTTTTTCCTTATAATCGCGCTGAATAGAAGCGGTTTTTGAAAAGATTGTCAGCTGCATTCTCCATTTGTGAAGCACTCAACACGAAAAACGAGTTTTTCAAACTCACTAAACAAAACATGTTCTCTTTTTATCGTTAACGGTCGTCCACTAAAAGCCATTTAAGAGAATAGCCCGAAGAAATGAATGTGCCGTTAGTGTCTACTAAAAACAGACAATATAAGCTTGTCAAAAAAATGTCATTAAAAGGGACAATCGTTAGAAGAAATAATGAAAATAACGTAAGAATAGAATAGAACTTAGATGAAGAAGCATTTATAAATGATATATGAGCTAAAAAGTTACGAAAGTTTTCGATGAAAGCGCTTGAAAACTTTAATTCTAATTTAAGCTTAATTAGTGAGACTCATAAATCGCGCCTTATAACACTCGTAGTTCTTCCAGACCGATTTATATATAATATTGTGTATTCTGGGCTGGCAGTAGCTCAGTGGTAGGGCTCCCGTTTCGTATGCGGGAAGACCTGGATTCGATTTCCGACTGCTTACCCGACGGATCGCCAGCAGGTTGACCATCAGGCGTTCCGAAACTAGTCAAAACAATCATGCTTGGGCATAGCTGCATCGATGCAGGAATCGATGAAATCACAGATGGCTTTGCTTTGCATTGTGTATTCTACGGGGTAGCTCATGAAGAGGGAGCTTGAAATCAAATAGCTCGATAGGTAGCTTTAATTAAGGTTCACTAATTAGAATTCTTATCCGTTCGGTATAGGTAGACTAGATGCTATGCTATATGTGCAATCTGCTTGTGACTTTACCAGTAAGGTATTGAAGTGATTTGTTGTTAGATGTACAATGTGAACATCATATATTCAATAGGGTTACTGTTCGCGTTACTGGTTATCAAGGAAAGAGATACTGCAGAAATGAGCCTATACTATCTAAATGAGAAGGTCGAATGGGGCAGTTGAATTGTGCTGTCCAGTTTGCTAAGATTTTCCTACAAGTAACTTAGAATCGCATTAGAAGTTAAAAATATCTCTTCTTTTAAATTTCGCTCGTAGGTCCGCTCGCTCTCAGCACGAAGTTTATTTTCATAAAAGATCCGATAAGCACTTGCTCCATAACGCCAGTTGTGATCTTGGCACTCGATGATGTTATGTTGTGATCAGTTGTGATCAGTTGTGACCAGAATTATGCCAGTTATGATCTTTGCACATCGGATCATATTTCTAATTGTTTTAGTGGCATATTCTTGGCCGAAAATGCGAAACGACAAGCGGAAGGTTATGAATTTATTATCGAAAAATGTGAGCGCAATTGGCAAGTGATTCCACAAGGACCGCCGAATTTGCCCGCATCGATACTCTTCCCAAATTTGCGAAGATTCTCATTGGTTACCGTACCGCAGGCCGTCAATCGACTTTTGCAGACAATCGCATCGAAAAATGATTCACTTCTTAAAACGAATGCTTTACCAGGACGGCGTAAAAAGTAAATCTTCAATCAAAAATTATAACCGCCATTGTGGTTTTTTAACCGGACCCTAATTTGCTTCTTCTTGAGACAAAGTCATATTAGTTATTTACATATTTGCAATGATTGAATGCTATAAGAGCATAGTCGTGAATTTTGAGATCAAAAAAATATATATAACCGACTGTAATTGTAGCATCTTCATCGCTCATTTTATCGACCATTTTGATATCGTTCTCCCCGTCTGTAACGTTTTGCTAAGCGAAAGAAAGAGTGCTATAACCGTTAAAAACTTAAATGCCTTTCAACGTTTTTGTCCTCTATTTTTTCTTATTGATTAATCCGTTCCTTCATCTAGTCGTTTTTGGTTTTCTCAAAAAAAGTTGTGAAATAATTTTTCATTAAAAAAAATTGCAACGACTTTACATAAAACATTTCTCAGAGTCTATTATGATGCTCATTTTATAAATTTTTCATAAATTCATAAATTTACTCATTCATTTTTCATTTAGGAGCGGAAAATTTTCGCAAGCGAATTGAACTGAGCCGAATTTTGTTTCATTTCGAGCCATCAGCTTTTTATATTTATAGGAAAATGGAAAAGCTGTTAAGCGTTGGCGATAAGCTAGAGAACAAGCGTGATCAAGGAAAAAGTCTCATGCATGGATGCACGTTGCGTTTCCGCAGTTCCGAAATGGAAGCCGCTGTTTGTATTTATTTCTTCATTTCTTTGTTAGCAATAACAATCCAAATTCCAAATTCCAAATTCGTGCGTTTTTGCGAACACTTTATAAGTTAATTTTTTGCGCGAACTACATCTATTGCACGTCTTGCGTCACTTTTTGAGTCACTTCTTGGATCACTTCTTGGGTCACTTCTTGGGTCACTTCTTGGATCACTTCTTGGGTCACTTCTTGGATCACTTCTTGGATCACTTCATGTCTGTGTTGTAACTTAAAGTACCAATATGTCAGTTGAAGGAGACGCTTTTCAATTAAACTGAAGAACTAATCAGAGTATGTTGGCGGAGTAAGGTACAATGAAATAAAAAACTGTGAAACAAACCAGCTGCCCTAACTTTTTCGTCGAGACTAACATCATCCTAAGAGATATAAACTTCTCCATAAAGGCGTTTTCTTTATTCTATGAGCGAATATAGCAGAGTTGCTGCTTTCAAATAGTTTCCATGGACGCTATAATGAATTTTGTTCTCCCCTTCCCATCTCCCACTTCCTCTCCCCTTGTTGTGAGAACAACCCCACATCCATCTTCCATTACGTTAGGCGCCTTAATCTCCCCTATTGGCGATGGTACGTATGCTCGAAAGTGGTTGGACTTATTTTTTTTCCGAGGTACATGCAGGACAATAAGTGAACTAATCATAGCAAAGAAGCAAGCACATATTTCAGTTCCACATGCAACTGGATCAATGGTTTATACCAGCACTTGCGATAAGTATCTTCTTCCTGGTCGTTTATGGTGTCTACCATGTTCTCGTTCTTCCTAGGTGCGATTTTTGTCACATTCGAGTGCTTACTTAATTTCGCATTCTTCATTTTAACCGCATTATTTGCAAATATTTGACATCACCCCAACTGAAATTATAAGCTTAACGGAAAGATGGACAAACTAAGTGGTCGTCTACCCGGGACAACGATATATTGCCCATGAGCTGCATTACAGCAGCCTTAATGCTTACCTCGGTATAAATAAACTGATATAATTGTTTTTTAAAACTTTCACTTTTTAAAATTTGATTTTATCAGCCTTTAAGTTTCATTCTATTCCGATATTTTACTGTGGGAACCGTATTTTATCAGGCAGTTGGAGCGTTTTGCGGTTATGGAGCATGATTATTAAATAGTACAAATGAGCGTATGCTAGATTATGAGAAATATGAACATTATGGAAGTTGATAACTGTCATCGTATAGGTCGGCTCTTCATTAACACGTTTAACATAAGGCATTAGCTACTAGTGTATGCCATATCTCTTTTTTCATGCTCTCAAATTCTTAGTTGATAGAATCGAATCGTTATGTCTAGGCCACCATGTTCACTCGATGCTCACATCAATGAGAAACGTTTGGGAGTTACGTTTTGAAAAGATACGTTTGATTCATGGATTTTTTTAAATATTCGGATTGTGTCTAATGATCTTTTTAAGTGGCTTCCGTTTGGCCAGTTAAAATTTTTATATAAAAAAAAGGAAACATGTTTTCGCTTATTATGATTAGAATATCGGCTGTTGTTTTTTGCAGACAAATAGCGACGTTAGTGTTGATAGTGATAGCACTCGCGGCGATGTTCATCGTTCTTCTCATGCTTTATGTTAATTTTTTCCAGGTTGGTTTTTTTATCATTTCAATAAATTTTCATTTCAAATTTCAACAAAATGCATCGTAAAAAGCATTTTTCACAAATCATTTTCACTTCATTTTTCATAATTGCGAATCTCCTATTTAGCTTATTTGAAAACGTGACATTGTGGAAATGTCAACGTTGAGAATATTTATCAGAGTGATATGGCTGGTGCTCATACGTTGAAAAATAGTATGCATACTTACTAGTATACACGCATTTTCGCTGGTACAATGGAAACGAGAGGTCGTTTCATTTTGACTCAAACCACAAATATCTTTTTGTTTGTCGGAGCCGTAAATTATTCGCATTACTTCATATCACAAAGTTAGTTAGACCTTCCTAACGATTGCGACTCATCCAATTTTTCATTGGTCATCCAATTCTTCATTAGTTTTATTTGAGGTGTATTCATGAAATTCGGGTTCGAAGAGCATCGCTCAGAGTCATTTGAATGGTCATGCATTGTGAACTGATGTTTGTGAACCGGATGATTACGCAGTTTGTTGACAAAGCATTTCAAGCACATCAAAGGCGTTCTTATGCCTAATCGTCTTCTCTTTAATAGTTATCGCTTATGAAAATTGAGCAATTCAGAAAAAAAATCGCACGAGTTACTAAAATACTCCATACGAGTAAGTAAAGTTATACGCCGTCTGGAAACTTTTGCTTCATCGTTGGTACTTTTGTTTCCAAAACAGGATATATCCCCTTCTCGAATCGAATCTTATTCACAAAAATGCCTAACAAACAACCATCAAAACGAGCCATCACTATTTGTTTCATTTTTCTTAACGGTTTTTTCATAGATATTTCGAATGACTGATAATCTTTCATATCAGTAACAAACCTTCGATCGGCAGCATAACGAAATTTCCTCGATCAGCAGCATTACGCTAATGGCTTCCGATCAAATGCAATCAGCAATAAATCAATAGTGATCTCATTTTACTCACATGCTTGACAAGCATATATTTAATGATAGATTTGATAGGCAATCGAAATATCAATGGAAATTGAAAGTTTCAGAATTTTTGTCACTTTATCACAAGGACTGCTGTTGGTCATTCGACGGCAATATTACTTATACTTGCACTGCTCTTCGTTTGTGGCATTGTCAATACTGTGAGTTTGTTCTTTCCATCAGAATCCCTCCACTTATTCGCTTCCAAATCCATCGATGAGTTTTTGTGTTTTATGTCTTTGATTAATAGGTGGCAAGTATCTGTGAGAAAAGCTTTAAGAAACACCATTTGTCTATATTCGTACAATGATGTTTTAGTTATATCTGATGTCTTCAAGGAAAATCCTAAAAGATGTTTTAGCCACATTTTCGTCTTAAAAAAAAAACTAATTTTACGCGATTTTCCTTAACATGATTGCTGTTCTCTTTCAGATTCAAACTCTTTGTATTGTAGCGTTTAAGCTTACTGAAGGAAGGGTTATCATTTAAGGGCGGAATTGGTTAGGTTAGTTTGGTGAGATTGATATCTTCTAAAGGCGAAGCCGAAACCAAATAGAATTTGTATAAAGTGATATGTTCAAAATGGTAAAGGACTAAGCCTAAGCTTGATAAGGAGATTGATCCGATGATAAAAGGCTTATGCAAACTCACATATTCGGAGGACAAACTATATTCGTGAGAAGGCTGTGTTCAGACGGGGATCGAATTTGAGCTTTTACAATTTATTAATCTAAATTTGATTTCATTTATTGCTCTCTTTATTCGAGTACGTATCGCACATCGGCTATGAGCTATACTTTAACTGGATGCTTCATATTCCAGGGATGGATGTGATGTGTTACGAAATTTTATGATATTCATCAATTATAAAGGTTTCGAAGTAGAAAGACAGCATTTATCGAGTGCATTTTACGGAAATGAGCTGAATGGATGGTTGCTACCTTTAGTTGCTACCTTTGGTACCTTTGTTAGCTTTGTTAGCTTCGATGATTGCTACCTTTGTTAGCTTAAAAGCGATTAATAATCAATGATGAGAAATGGTTGTCTCGAAACGGGTGAACTTTTTTCCTAAAAGAATATGGTGAGGTTACGACTTGTGTCTTATGTTTTCGGATTTGTAACTTTATAGTATTTTTGTGTAGTTTTAGTTGTTATAATCCGATTGTTATAAATATTGTGATATTTCAGTGCTCATTAGGAGCAAAGATATTGGAAAATTGGCACTTTTAGCTGATATTTTTCGTCTTGCCAAACAAGCTATATTTGTTTTCAGTTCTCATGCCCACAGCAAGGCGAAATGGAAGAGAGTTCAGAATGCTATGTGGTACATTATGCGTTGTTAAGTTGTGCTATTTGGATGTTAGCAGCGGTCGTATTCGTACGATTCCCTTCGTTGGTGCTGCTATGTGCTTTGTTGATCGCTTTCATGCTTTACTCGCTGCATGTGTTCGTCACACATCCTATGCTCTACATTAGCTATTCACAACTCACTCAGTTAGTTTACTATCTATCATTTATTCGAATTCTCAACAAGCGATAATTAACGCTAACGTAGCTGTAATTTTTCCAATTCATATTCAAAAATTATGGTATAGGTAAATAAAATTTTGGAAAGCGCATTTGTTCTTTTGCACAGAGTGAGAAATAACCGATGCTGATTTTTAAAAGGTCTTCGCACTATAGGGTTCGAATTGCGACAGTAGGGCGTGACATGTTTGGAGTCGAAGTTTGTCCGACTCCTTGTTCAATTCAGTATCTTTCTGAGCACCCGATGTGGGGGAGAGTAAGGAGTGAATTTTTTCGTGCCAACTCTGCGATATTTGGAGCAAGCTTAGCGCTAAACAAGTGCTTCGAAGATTACTCAATAGTTGCAGATATTGTAAATGTGGCTTACGGTATTCGATAACTTTGTTACAGTAGGAAATGTGATTATCCATCGGATGGGCTTTCCGAAATGATTTTGATACAACGCGTTGAAATGGGTATACAAAGAATGCCGCTGGCCTTTCGTATGTGCGCTTTGGCAAATTTATAAGTTGCAGAACGCTTTATGGCGATGTTGTGTCCGCTCCGATATTTGTTTGTCTGTCTGTCTGTTCAGTGGTCTCAGCTCGGGCACTACTAAGCTAGAGTAATTTTATTTGGAGATATAATGTCCACCCTTAAATCACATCATGTTACCGGTTTTAAGTCGATTCAGCGATTTCAGGGGCAATTAAACTCCCTTGAAAGGAAGGGGTGGGAGAAAGGAGTTGCGCAAGGAATTTGTTTGTATTTTACGACCACTTGGGCTGTGCCTGTTTTCGAAATTTCACTTCAAATTGAGTAGAATTGTCGTATGCAAATTTCTAGGCCTTTGGGAACCATATTTTCTAAACGTTTCACCGAAATGCCTTACGCAAATATTTTGCAAATTGTCTTCGGCGTGTTACCTTAAATTCCACCCACCCCCCCCCCTCCTCTTTGAAGCAGCATTCCAAAAAATTGTGTTGTTCTCAGACATGATGTTGTTTGATATAATGCGATTGCTGACAAAGAGAAAATTCATAAATGCTATTGCAGATCGCATCACGTTGAATGGGAATTACTTGTGGGTCTGCTCACTCTAATTGCGCTCATATTCCTTCAAGCGCGAAGGAACGAGCGAATCCTTCGCCTTGAGTTTATGTCAAAACTCAAGGTTATTAATTTTTTACTTCTCAAAAACGAACGGAGATCCTGTGGGATTTTTGAAACTCTTGAACCATTAAAAGCCATGGCCGAGATGATGGGCTGTAAAGCACGTAAAATTGTTTCGAAAAAACTCAGGCCAACAATGTGATGGAGTGGTAACTAAAAAGGTGAAATCATACGTCAGTAATATATATATCTAACAGCATGAACACTGGTCGACATATGTATGCGCAAAATTTTCGTTCCTCCTTTTCCTCCTCTCCTCCGCTCCTCCTTGGAACCTTTGAAGCAGCATTCCAAAAAATTGTGTTGTTCTCAGACATGATGTTGTTTGATATAATGCGATTGCTGACAAAGAGAAAATTCATAAATGCTATTGCAGATCGCATCACGTTGAATGGGAATTACTTGTGGGTCTGCTCACTCTAATTGCGCTCATATTCCTTCAAGCGCGAAGGAACGAGCGAATCCTTCGCCTTGAGTTTATGTCAAAACTCAAGGTTATTAATTTTTTACTTCTCAAAAACGAACGGAGATCCTGTGGGATTTTTGAAACTCTTGAACCATTAAAAGCCATGGCCGAGATGATGGGCTGTAAAGCACGTAAAATTGTTTCGAAAAAACTCAGGCCAACAATGTGATGGAGTGGTAACTAAAAAGGTGAAATCATACGTCAGTAATATATATATCTAACAGCATGAACACTGGTCGACATATGTATGCGCAAAATTTTCGTTCCATTTTGCTTAACTTCAAATTCAAATTCACAATTCAAAAGTTCATTTCATCGCTTTGAGGCTGACTTATCGCTTGAATTAAAATAACTACTTTTTTGTTTCAAAGAACTACTTGAATAAACGAGTTATTTGTGTTTAAACACGGGAGGCAGAATTGTTATAAGTAACACTGTTTATCATGTTTGTGATATATAGTTTATCTAAGAGAATATCTGAAAAACAATTTCTTAACAGCAGCTAATTGAGCATGACTTCAGGAGATCGAAGAGAATTCAGACTACGAGCATGTCGAGGCAGCGAACCAAAAGATGCTATTGAATGCGTTACCAGTTCATGTTGCGCAAACATTCTATAGCAAATCCGAACTGCACTATCATCTCTGCCATAGTGTTGGCGTCGCGTTCATTAACGTTCGTTTATTATTGTCTCATAATTAATAATTAATTGCCTCATAATTAGTAATTAATCTTTTCAAATCGATATTTGGTCGCAATAGATGTTGCAATTTTGCATTCGACTGATCGATTGATTACCTCCGATTATCACTACATAAGGCATCACTTCTTCGCTCGAATCAGCGTCCATCTGCAAAATGTAATCGTATACAAGTATTGTATCTTGAAAATTTATACTAAGTTCTTGCTGAAAAGCGTGAACAAAGTAAATTTTCGGATGTTTCCAGAAAGCTCACAAAAAAAAAGTTTTGCGAAAAATTTCCATCTTGGAGATTCGCGTGAAATTCCATCAAAATGGGAGGGCTGATTACTCATAAAAGCTGTATAGTGTTAACCATTCAAAGCCTTATCTAATTCATCTTTGTATTGAAGTAAGAGTTTTGTCCATGTAGGGTGATCCTGAGCGAAAGAAGTGGAAAATAGCTCATGAAATCCTCATATACAGACAAACGAAATCTGAAACTTGTTTCTGCTCGTCTCACATTTTCCGTTATCCGCAGTAATAATTGTAAACTTTTTTAGAGATTGAGTTCGCATTAGGCTATGCCGGCCAAATTTGTTGCGCTTTTTGAAAATAATTTTAGTGAAACAGTAAAAGATTAGCAAAAGAGCACTTTTGTCAGGACTCGATAACCAGTTTTATAACTTTCAAAGCCATTCAGATAGTAATGGACGAGGAAGATGGCGAAGGGGCAATTTGTACACTCAAGAATGTTGTTTCTGTATTCGATCAGGTTAGTCTTTATGTGTTCATGGAGTGTCGGGTAATAAAATTGTGATAGAGGTACATTTATAGTTTTGCGGTCGTACTGAGAGACGTCTGCCGCTACTTCATGACACCAGTCTAAAGGCATGGAAATTCCCCAATCAAACTTACTTCGGGACCGGAAGCATGAAAATAGGCGAAGACACAATTGGAGCGAAATGACCCGCTATGCAACGATATAAAATTAAGGCTATGGTTTGTAACGCGAAAGCGAGCAAGTAAACCTTCAATTAAATATTTTTCATTTCCGCCTTTCCCCCCTCTCTACCACCTTTTTAATCATACATTTGTCACTGACTGAGAAGTCATCAGTCAACAAGCATCAAATTCAGTTATGTATTGCAGTGCTGCGTTTTTCGATTTGTCATTTAACAGTATGTTTCGGTTGTTTTCTGATCATTAATTTTCCTCACTTGCCTTCAGATTCTTCTTCAACACAACGGTATCGAAAAGATCAAAAGTTGTGGCAAAACTTATATTGTCGCTGTCGGTATTCTACCTGAAACAAGCAAAAACGTATGTTTCTCTTCGACTGTTTTTCAAGATTTCTCTCTTGTTCGACGCTCATATTCTAAGCATGGTCCCATTTGTTCCTTTCTTGACAATTTAAAAATATCAAGCTTTTTCTTCTTTGGATGATTTTGGACGTTCGATATAAAGCGTGACGTTCATCTGACGATCGAATCAATGCAGGTTACAATCCCGTTAGCGTTATCGATCCTTGACACTTCGTTCCTAATCAGCGGTGCATCTTTGTCACCTTTGTCAACGATTGCTTCCCATACATAGGAGGAATCCTTTCCTATCTTTCGGTAATCATTTATTCAGAATTTTTGAAAGTAATTTCATCACTGAATGATCTCGCTTATTGTCTTCATTTTCATTTGCATTAAAATATCACATTTGTCATGTTCATTCATTTATTAATTTCCATTAAAATATGTCATTTAAATATATCATTCATTCAAGTTATCATTCATTTATATCATTAAAATTAAAATATCATTCATTTAAGAATTCCATTTCCGGTTTACTGGCCTTAGATGCGCACGATAGCAAAATAACAGGAAACGTTGCAAACTGAAAACATAAAAGCTTACCGAGCTTTTACAATTATGATGAGCATCTTATACGAGCGTTTATTTGCTTGTCTGTTGCATATGGGTACATGCCGCATGCATAACCATACGACGCTTATCTTATGTTTTTGCTTTCTTATGATCTTTTGAGTCTAATTTAGGTACATGATACACCATCGACAATCGGTGATCTGTTAGCCGAATTAACACAGTTTGCTCTCAATGTATCCGCATTTGCTTGTGACCATGGGATGTCACTAAATATCGGTACATTTTTTTTCTAGTTATTTCTTCCCGCTGTTTCACAATACAGTCGAAACGTTGAGAGACTATCGATACTACGGTAATAGAGAGCTGACGGTACTGAAATGTTTTAGTCGTTCCATGTTGTACTGCATCCATGTTGTACTGCATCCATGTCGTACTGTATCATGTTGTACTCTATCTAGCGGAACCAGTTTGCGTTCCTTTAAGGAACTCTGTTTTTTTTTTTCATCGAACCAACTGGTTGCATAAAATGTCTGCAAACAATGAAACTTTTTGTACTAATGCATTTCTCTTCCCATAGAACCGAGCTGCTACGTAAATATTCTATTAGTAACTAGTTTTTCCTCACTGTTCCAGTTGCTGTGCTACCTCAGTAGTTGTGGATTGTCGTTAATGACGCAAAATTTGGAGGCGTTCGAGTGTCTAGGAGTCATTTTGCATTTGGTATATTTGCATGAAAATTGGTCTCTTGCAATGTATGATTATATTAATTATATTGTTGATTTTTGCCAATATACATTAGTGATTTCCGAGTTGAAACTACCGGACATACATTTTGTCATTTTGGTCATTCTGGTCAAACACACAAACACATTTTGACGGATGGGCATGCAAGCAGATCCTTTGCCAACATTGCTATAATACATTTTGCAATTGCAAATTTTGCATGAGCTCATTAAAAGGGGATAGACAAAATAAACTTTGCGAACTGTTTTGTTTTTCATATAGGACCTGCGTGTTTGGCCTTGAGACA
The DNA here is from genome assembly GCA_000803305.1 of Toxocara canis. Taxonomy (NCBI): domain Eukaryota; kingdom Metazoa; phylum Nematoda; class Chromadorea; order Rhabditida; family Toxocaridae; genus Toxocara; species Toxocara canis. Next base: position 182,426 of record JPKZ01001951.1, on the reverse strand, counting down.
CTCCCCACAGGTTTGAGTCAGCAGTGAGAATCCCTGCAAACAGGATCTTACAGTTTGTGTATTTTTTAGATTGCTGTCCACCTCAGCCGAATTGACAATTCTGCTGCAGAAGTTTGAGTTTGACTGCAATATTTCAGGAATTGACTGTGGTTCAGTACTATCGGCAGTTGTAAGCAACGATAGGCCATCATATGAATTGATCGGTGGTGCATGCGTAAGAGCACGGCAATTGATGCAACATGCTGATTGTTATGGAGTGATGGTGTCCGAAGAAATCTATCTTGCCCTCAGACCTAGAAATTTCAATTTTGACCCTCGACCGATCAAGATTTCATCTCAGCTTACTGCATATGTGTTCGAAGAAAGTCATGCAACTGAAGAAGCAACAGACACGCGTTCCGAGACCGCACCTGCCGATCAAAACAGTCAAAATCCACTCGAGGTGATTTTTGTTCTCTAGATAATTTTGCAAATTTAGATGTTTAACATCCAAGATTCCAACCCACCAAAAGTAAATTTTCGCTTTACTTTCTTACTGAATTAACGAGTTCCTCACTATTTTGTTGTACGCACACGTATACTAGTTTCGCTGGCTGTATTAGCTAATTAATGCCAAATAATGAAAGGGTGAACGCTCCTAACGACGGGTTTATTTTTACATATTACTAAACAGGTAAAGCGTTCATTCACAAATTAATAACAGGGGCTTTACTGCTCCAATTTCTATGTTAATCGTTGTTCTTCGCCCCTCTTCCTAACCCTATTACCCTGCTTTCCTCTCCCTCCCCCCCCTCC
>JPKZ01001951.1:152715-163004 GCA_000803305.1 Toxocara canis | reverse complement strand
ACTTTTACAAAGTTTAACCACATAAATTTTAAGCAAGTTTTAACCAAGTTTAACCAAGTAAGTTTAGAAAATGTGACCACTAAAACTGGAGTGTATTCTGATGCACCTATTATTAACAGGTATGATAAAAGTGGTACATAATTGACTATATAATTTTTTCTGCTTCACTAGAGCTGTTCCCGCAGCAATGTACAAACATGGTCTGCTTGTCGTCAATCATAGCGCATGAGTTGCGTAAACGTATGGAACATGGAAATGTACATACGGTTGCGTCGAGTGTAGGCAGTTTACACGATCGGTACATAGCGACGAGTTCTTTGCCGGTTGGATGATGCCATTCACCGTTTCCGCATCGCAATTCCGCATATCCATCTGCAAACTCTCTGTTAACTGCCATCTTAAATCACCTAATGTAACATTCTATTTTAGTGTATCCTACCCTTAACAGTACCTATATTCGATTGGTGACATCAGAGTATATCGAGGTTAACTATTTGAGTATGGAGTGAAGACCGTATAGCGATTGACGACGCGACGCGAAGAGTCGGCGGAATAAAGTTGTGCTCGACGGCCTACCGGTATTGGCGAATCATGGATACCATCGATAAAAGAAAACTTCCGTTTCAAAGTATCAGCAATTAATCTGATGGGCTGTCAACTGAACGCGGCTGATATATACATTTTGAGTATCGCAGCATATTTCTTTGATTCAGCGAATTTATTTTAGCACAGAAGAAAAAGCTGGAAGAAAAAATTTTTAAAAAATGCTATTAAAGAGTCATGCTTATATTTTTCCATGTTCATTTAACTCGTTTTTCTTTCTTAGTTTGTTTTGCACAGAAACATTTCAGTATATTTCAATGATATATTCGGTTCAATTTTCATGCGTAATTTTAAAAAATTTTTTCTGTCATTCGTTCGCATGCACCTCCAAAAAGCTTCCGAAAGGTAGCCACGGACAATATGTTTTTTTTTTCTGCTTCATTAAATTGAATTGAAATGAATTTTTCATGAAATATACCAAATACCTTTTAACGAGCCCAGTAAATTATTTCATCCGAAAATTGAAAAGCGACCGGCCAATTTTATTGCTTTATATCGATTACCTTTTGGCCCCTTCATCACAGTTATCAGATGCGGACGTTACGAAATAGTTCCAAACGAGTAGCAGTAGCAGTGAGTACAAAAAGGAAAGCAATGCAAAACCCATGGAAATCCAGCTTTCTTCACAAAACTAGCCTCATTTATATGCATAAGTATAAATTAAGGGACGGAGACAAACTTTATTAAGTAGTAATCACAGCAAGTATAGATGCAACTCTATACATTTCATTTTCAGAGGTGGAAAAAAACCCAATTAAATTTCTCTGAGTTATAGATTGAGCTACGCCAATTATTTCTTTTAAACTACGATTGTCTACTTCCAGTAAATAAATACTGGCATACTTTGTCCCTTATCAGTGATAAATATTGACACATTTTGTCCCTTATCAGTGATAAATACTGACACATTTTGTCCTTTATAAGTGATAAACACTGACGAATTCTGTCCCTTATAAGTGTTAAATGATGACATATTTTAACCCTCATAACTGAACAATTCTAACATATCCTATCCCCTATAAGCGATGAGTGTCTACATAATTTGCCCCCTCATAATTGTCTGTGCGTTTGATAGGTCTTCATTACTGAAGCCGTTTCAAAGGTGCTATCGCAAGCATTCCGCCCATTTTGCACGTATAACTGCACTCAGCAATTAGTGAAGTATTGTTTGATGCTATAGCTGAAAGCTCACCAGGAACGCGATGTTATGGTTGAAAGCTAACCAGGAACGCGATGCTATAGTTGAAAGCTAACTAGGAACGCGATGCTATAGTTGAAAGCTAACCAGGATTTGGTCGATCAAATTGCCATGAAACGCATCGCATCCGGGATGTCGTTTGCGGAGGTGTTGCATTCCAGCACGATACCTGATCGAAGTAAAACGGGCAGAACCCATCTATAAAAATGTTTCGATTTACACGTCCCGCTATCCTATCATTATTCTCACGCATATCGTTATCTCACCATACAAGATCTTTTCCATACTTTTCCCACAAACTGTTGCCTTTCTTTCTTTATAGGTACCCTTTTCCTCTCGTCTCATTTTTGCGAGGTCCGTGTATTTTCTGCTTTTTTTCCGCTCTTCTTCTTGTTTTGTTCGTGCTTTTTGTTTTGTTCTTTTTTAGTTTTCTATTTCTCGAAAAAAATCGATACGTCTCTTTATATTGTTCCTTTTTATTTTCTGACTGCCTCTTTTTATGAGCGTTTTGTGTATGCTTTTTGAAATTGGATTGCACATTGCGTGTACGCTTCTTAATTGGAGATCTAAGAAAGGGTTGTTGATTTCTGAGCGTTCACAAATCAAAAAGTAGTGAAAAGGTAAACGCTTAAATAAATCCAAGCTTCCATATCATTCAAACAACACATAGCAATTAATTTGGACAGCAATTAATTAGGCTTTGTTTGGCACTCACAGAATTTCGTTTTGGTAGCACATTTTATTCATTCAATTAGAAAACCGCCTCAAATAGCCAAATATATACTAATTTAACAGAAAACTTTCAAGTTTTTCGAAGTCAGTTTATTTTATTGCAACTAATTTTTTATCAAATATCATTCCTTGTGAGGTGCGTCGAATACCCTCAATGAGGAGAACACAATGATCTCTCTCTATATATCTATTTTTATGCAATGTAACGGATAATCACCTTCACTTATCACCCCTTCATAAACAATCTACCATCCCCAAAATGTTTCCATATATATAAATGTTCACTTACCCGGCACCAAGTAGAAATCGTTAAGAGCGGCGCACAGAAGTGCAAATTGTATCGCTCTTTTTCTGTTGACGCTTGCATTCGCAGGATGGAGTGTGAATAAATTATTTAGCTGCAATTCGCAATTGCTTAAACAAACTACTCTTTTCAAACATGTAAATAGTGATATAACTGGAACGAAAAGGAACGCTGAGAAAACAAAAACTAATGAGAAGGAAAGATCATATCGTCGCATTTTTATTCAGCTGCTATGCAATACTATGTACTAAGTATTCCAATTAGTTCAATTAAAGAATGTTTTAGAAAATTTCTTAGAAATTATGTAAATTAATTAGCAAAAGTAAATTAATTAGCAAAAACCAAGGAAAAATAATTGAACGTAGAAAGTTTGCCTAATCACAAAGGACTAACGCATTTTAGGTGTGCGTTTATTTAGTTTTCATTTCATAAAAATTAAGCGAATTCAAAGGTATGAAAATTTTTAGAGACCGGAGGGCTTCCAAATCCAAAAAAAAACAATAATGATTTACATTTATTCAGCTGCTATGCAATACTATGTACTAAGTATTCCAATTAGTTCAATTAAAGAATGTTTTAGAAAATTTCTTAGAAATTATGTAAATTAATTAGCAAAAGTAAATTAATTAGCAAAAACCAAGGAAAAATAATTGAACGTAGAAAGTTTGCCTAATCACAAAGGACTAACGCATTTTAGGTGTGCGTTTATTTAGTTTTCATTTCATAAAAATTAAGCGAATTCAAAGGTATGAAAATTTTTAGAGACCGGAGGGCTTCCAAATCCAAAAAAAAACAATAATCATGCGCGTTACATTTGTAGTTGTCCGATTTCATGATGCGAAAAAATCCAACTAGAAAATTTCAAAGGTGAAATTATTTTTCCGAACCAAAACTTACCCGATCATTTGACGGAAAATTTAATGAAAATAAAATCAAGAATGCATATATCAAATGGGTGACATGATATGCGCTTTAGCATTTCACCTATGAAATCAGACATTTCATAAAGTATCTGTGAACGATCACTACAAAACGTCTTAATCAACCGTTCTTATATATCTTCTGCTAAACAGTACGCTCTTCCAAGACTTAGTTGAATGAAATCTGATCTACTTAACATGATCGTTTGAAAACGAATCGGAATTTTTTCGCCTTAACAGCATAAAATTTCTTTCCGAGGTTGATGGAATGGTTTTGAAAATTGAGAAGGCAAGCGACTCATAGGGCTTAGACTACATATAGCAAAGTTCATAAATGATTCCCGGATGGAAACTATTCAAGCAAGAGTTTCCGTTCGGGAATCGATACACATGTAGATACATATGCACATAGAACAACTCGCCATAACATGTACTGCGAACTTGTTGGATAATATGTTGTTTAGGATTTGGCTAGAAAAAAACATTGTGCGAACAATGATAATTTTATTAAACGTTATGTGCATCCGAATGAAACAGGTTGAGTTAATTAGGGTATTATAAAAAATGTGTAATAATGAGCGGAGTACGCTTAAGAAAACGATTAAGCGCAAATATCCGGCTCTAAGCACTACGTTAGCAAACCGTTTTTACTCGAACGTAATCGATTTACATGGAAAGACGAGGAGGAGCTAAAATGAAGAAGTTGCATCGAGCAGCTGGCGCTACTTTGCTAATCTCGAACCGAAGCGTTCGATCGAATTTTATTCTAATCTTAAATCATCGCTTTTTTTCTGCATATAACAAAGCGCTAGCATAAGAAGCGAGCCTTATTTATGATCCACGCCAATAGGACGGTTCCCATAAGACGCGCGTCGTATGCACTGAAATACTGTGAGCGATCTCTTCATTCGACTTGTTTGTCCTTGATTCGCAAGATATTACTAGTAATACCAATATTGCCACCCACTCAAATGCTAATAGCATGAAAGATCAAACGATCTACATATAAGGTGAAATGCCTTTATTTCGCAATTTCTTATACCTCCTTGGGGATCGAATTATACATGATGCACGACGTTATAAGGCGCCAAGAGTGTTTTTTATATGCATGACTATTACCAGCTAAATTACTGGCTAATGTTTGCTGCAGATCGCATTTTTGGTCAAAACAATGAGGTCATCTAATTGGCATTCCCACCAATATGCATATAAATATTGACCTTTATGATCGTGCTGATCGAAAGGATCTTTGCTGTCTCTCTTCCTTTTCTATCTCCCTCTCTCTACCTTCTTACCTACCCACGCACTACCTACCTACCTACCTACCTATCTGTATACCTATCTCTCTGCCTCATTTTACCACGTTGCCGATTGCAACTGCTTCATGACTAATCTTGCCAATATATTACATGTATGTGCTAGCATCCTGCCGAAGTAAAAGAACTAAAAAATCACTCCTCAGCGTAACATTAATCACTGAAAGAATATTTAAGCAAACGTACTTTATTGAAAATGAGCGTCACAGTAGTGCCGTTAGTGACATCCATGATGTTGCCACTTTATTCGAATACCGTTAGCCGATGAACCAGCTACGCGCTATGAATTGCAGCCAGCAGTTGAGGAAGATATGTCCGCACGAGATGGTCTCGTTTGCGGAAAAGTGTGCTCGAAATGTTATTGTTTTGGGATGAGGCGTGTCCTTGTGTGCGCAATTCAGCAGCAGCAGCACTAAGTCGTTATCCCGCAACGCTCTTTGCGGTTGGAATTATACTGCCGCATTTGTCACCACATCAAAGTACAATTAGCACTTGTTCCTTCTGTTCGTCCCGTTGATCAACAGCTGCAACTATCTATATCTTTCCATTGTTGTTGTTATAGTTCGTAGATGCCATTTAATAGTTGAAATCTATGACTAAGTACTTACTAATTTGGATTCTTTCCAAAAATCTAATTACTAGCTGTAATAGATAATCGGCATAAAATATCTAACGGGTATAGGTATAAATTCTAGCAGTATGTATTAAAAAGTACCTAACGGAACTATAGCAATGAGATATTGAATTGTTGACTTGGAATATCAACCAAATGCACCCTTTATACAGTACGAAAGTGCAGCTATTTCTTGTATGGCTTACGATCACCTGCATCAGCTATTTACCTGGGTCGGTCGTATCTTCCAACTGCTGTTCAAACAATACGCACATACAGCCGCACTCTTAATATAATAAAATCTATTTTTTGCCTGCCCATGTTGATTTATTTGTTCACGTTCCTTCGTTCACTTCATACGATGACCTTTTTTTCAGCTGTCAATTTGTGCCTGTACCACCATCAAATGCCAAATACTACCACCAAATCGACAATTGTACTATATGTCATGTTTATACCTCCCTGTTGGAAGCACTCCTTAAAAAAATGAAAAACATCTGATTTTATTGCGCTTATTACAAATGAATTTCAAAATGCGTAATGACCATTAGATTAATTGACACGCCTCTCGACTGTGATGAGCAAGGTCGGCGATTCGGTATCGATATTATCGTCTAAAGTTAAAGGTAGAGCCACCGATCGGCCGATAAAATGCCGCTTCGGATCTTTTTTTTGGCAAAATATTTCAGTGTGATCTAGTTAGGCCAAATGATGCTTAAGTAAATCTAAATTTGAAATAAGAATTTTGCGCTTGCAAGCATCAAATGAAACTTTAGTTACCTTAACAATAAACGCAGCTGCGCATTTTACATCGGATAAATGAAAGGTACATCGGATATTTAAAAAACACTGAAAGTAGCATCATGCAATGTTGCGCTTAGATAAGAATGCCATCTTTTGAAAATTTCTCTAAGCAATCCGTTCATAAAACAAATCAAAAAAACGGACTCAACGTTTTCTTTCTCGAAAATTTCAGCATATCGGAGACAAAAAAAGCTTTAACAGCTCCGGAGCTGAACATAACTGCGACTATTCTTTGCTACTACTTAAACCAATACCTTAACTGCAAAGTGTAAACTCGTTTACATATTGCTCAAATATATTAAATTTAGATGTCGCAATTAACGAGAATATTTTATACGAGTTCTTCTAAAGAGTACGCTATGCCTTTTGTTTATATGGTAATGATTTCAGCGGGAATTTTGAAGTTTTTTTTGTGACGAATGTCTTTTGTTTTGTTTTTTTTTGAAATGTAGCGATGTATTATTTTGCCTTAAACATAACAGTTTTCTTCCTCAAAAATCCATTAAGATTTTCTAAGAATTTGAATGGGACACAATATTTTACTCTCTAATTTACTCTCATGATAGGCAGATATCATTTTTAATACGCTTATAATAGTGCTATATCGAACCGAGAATATTCTATTCAAAAATAGCCAATTTATTATGCGTAACATAACAGACGGTATTCGAGTAGGTCGATGTTACTAAAAGGAAACTCTAAAATTTGGAAGAGAAATTTCTGGAGGACCCAGGAATAACTTTCGGAAAATTTTCAAGAAGAAAAACCTGGAAAATTTCTGCGAGCTCTTCTTATCAAGGTGCAATAAATTCAAGAAAAAGTACTGTAATAAGAGGTCCTAAAACGAATTCGACATAATGTAAATTTGAGAGATTGTTAGTTAAAAAAGCTTGACTAGGTCTTTTTTATCTCAATTATTACTTCGGTATCAAAATGAATCTGTTAGTCGGATACGAATGAGAAATTTATTTGCAAATGGGATTCGAATTAAAAACTATTTAGCTGTGCTGCCGAGTGCTCTAGCTAGCTGAGATAGATAAAATTGCTATGCTGCTAGATTTGAAATTCTACCAGTTTCATTTCATCAAAGTTTTCTGAAACGAACGTTTCTTTTTTGTGTCTGCAAAACGACTTAATTATTTTAAAAGCGACCATTACGCACAAAGACAACCGATATTCGTTTATAATAATGCGTGTGAAAGCATATCCTCTATAGCGCTACAATGTGCACAATTATGAGCATTACCTATATTATTCGAGCTGTATTGGCTTACACTTATACGAGAGGATTACCTACTCTGGATTGGAGCACATTAACAAATGAAGATTGAATATTTACGTCGTATACTGAAAATTTATTCCAACAGATATGTACCCATTTTGTTATGTTCATAATCTGATGGATAGATATTGGTTAACATTGAACTAATACAACTGCTTTTGAAGTGAACCCAAATTGCAGTTTTTTAGTTGATAAACTAAACTATACAACTGAGCCGGGAACAGAGGAACAGGTACAAGAACAACTGCAATCAGAACATTTTATTGGTGTACATCTATCGCTAAATATGCTAAGAATCGGCTATGGTACAGAAAAAGAGATGTATGGAAAAGAAAAGAGATAAACGTTGCAAATAAGATTTTAATTCGTCCGTGATGATGTCACCATGCATTTCTCTTTCGAAGAAATGTTTCAGTTTTGCGGTCGACAGCGATAACCATTTTAACATTTATCATTATAATTGTTCAATCGATTCTAATTTTTTTTACTAAAATAAAAAAGTCAAAACTTACTATAGTGAAGCAAGTATACAAGTATACAAATCAGACAACGCGTATGTTCGTTCACCGTTACGACGAAAACATCTCAAATGGTTTTTCACACAAACAAAAGCGATCCTCTTTGTTTGTTACTAAAATAGAAATAGTAATTAATGAAGAGGTATGCACATCGAGTTAGTTCATCGATGCGTTACTTATTCACAAGAACGCGAAACGCATTGCAGTGAGTCAAAGCGTCTTCATTATAGTTAAGTTGGAGAGAAATTGGAAAGCAGCCAGCTATGCACAAATCTCTATACACCATATATACTTGCCAAGACAACTATTACGAAAATTAGACGCCACTAGCGCATTAGTGAAATTGGTTACTCGATCAATCGCTGTAACTAATAAACACTGTCATAGGAAAATGCAGTAAAGTAACGAGCTAGTATTCAAAAAATACGGTAAGTATGCCTGGACGTATAAAGAAAAACAACGGAGTAATTCGCAATATGAAAAAAGCGCAGTTATAATGATTCATTGGCTCTAATTAAGATTTAAGCTAATTAGAGGCTCAATTCCTTCTCTGCAGTGATATTGCTTTAAGTTTATTTATTCAAATTCAGCTGAAAAGTTGCTCGTTCGGATCGACGGACGCAGTGAGGTATGCCAATGTAGACCATTATCTCGCAGATCAAAGTTCGCAGTTCAAGTACACTAAATTAATCCTTGCATAGTTTTACACCGGTATCAAGAACAATTTCAAAGAACATATTCCAAGGCTATATATGTCATGGTGAGATAAAATTATTGTCAATTCAAGAAGCACTCACATCCATATGTCACTCTGAACAATTTCATATATGAATTGTGATTGTTTTTAGAGATAATTTTGTTTCAGGCAATCGAAATGCTCACGCATAAACGCGTTGAATTATATAAAACAATGACAATTTGTCGTTCTGGTCAAAAATTTCCTTCAAATGTGCCTTATATTAATTCAACGATGGACCACAGGCCATAACTTGATTACTTTTACTGTTCAACAAGTAAATATCTTACTGCCTCGGACAGTTTGTAATCCTTTGGGGTTTTTAATGTTCTGAAAAAAAATGCAAAAGATGAAGATGATATCGATAGAGGGGGAGGGGGTCGGGTGGAAAAAAAATAAGACATTCGAGCTTATTCGGTATATGGGCAGTCAAGAAAACACTGAAAGGGAAACACTTTTTAACGATACATCGACAGACCCACTCAGTGCATGTGTGCACAGCTGCTAGGTTTCTCGTACTCCCGCCTCATTCTTATGCCACACCCCTTAATTTTTACATGAGTATATCATTTTAACTCGTCCCTTTCGTGGCAAGAAACCAAATTTTAAAAAATTTTTCGAGATTTAAAAATGAGCTCGACATCGCCAATAATATTGGGTAGCTATCGTTATAGCTGAAAACGAAAATGTCATTGTTTCAAGACGCGAATGTTGATGTATTGTTTCTTGACGTTTTTTACTCTTTCTTAGACGGTAATTGGCGATAGAGCTATGGTAATAGAGGAAGTATAATGGCGTCATTTATTTTAGATTGTCATAATATACATTTTTACCTTGGCCATCGATTCAACTTTAAAAAGAAGTTCCTTTATAAACACATGTAAACGACAATGCTATCTGGAACCCCCAGAGCCTCGAATTCTGCGACGTAATTTCGGACAAACTTGATTTCCTGATTATGGTGTAAAATTGAACTAAGAGATTTAGGAAGCGGGGAGGCGGGGAAGTTGGGGTGGGGGAGGAGAAGGGGAATGGGAGAAGAAAAGCAGGAGGAGGAAATGAAGATCGGTTCTTCGCGTTGTTTGCACATTGCTAATGGTGACGTGATTGGATCGTATGGATACTTCCTTCTTTATAATGTTAGAAGAGTCAAAAACGATAGCGTTACATTTGCAATGTCCTTAACAGGTAAAATGATATGCTGACAATACATCGGCAAGTGGAGTATAGGCCGTATTCCTCCCTCCGAATTCACTGTCCCCC